>JAACJT020000321.1:0-20390 GCA_009936485.2 Gymnarchus niloticus | reverse complement strand
AGAAAAAAAAAAACATTCATCATTACAACCAAGCAGGTTTATTTATTTTATTGCAGATTCTTGAAATTTGTACTCTATCTCTGTTGATCTTCTCTGCTGTCTCCGGGGGACCTCCTGTGGCGAGGGGTCTTGGGCCCTGAGGTAGAGCGATGCCCACGCAGCTCATCATGCACCAGGCCCTGGAGCTGTGGGAGGGCCTTCTTCAGAGCCAGCACCTCTTCTTTCAGCTCTGACACACACTGGATCAAGGTGCACAGGCGCTCCTGAATCTCCATCTGTCTGTCTTGCCCAGCCACAGCCGTGCTCGAGTCTAACCACCGGGTGCTGCTGGCGAGCTGCGATACGAAGCATGTCTGGCTGCGGCTTTGCCTGCGGCTCCGGTACCAGAAAACAGCCAGGCTGACTCCAGCGGCCCCCGCAAGGACACCCAAAACCAAGACCTTGGTGTCCATATGGGCCATCTTGGAAGGCTAGGGAGACAGTAAATGCCATTTCAATAATATCATCGTAGCATTATTAAAACACATTTACCAATCTTCAACCGTGCTTTTTGAACTTTCCTCTATCAGCCACCATTCTGCTAACACTTTATGAAAAACCGTTGAGCACTGATGAATGGATGATGCAAGCATTAACTGCACCCCAGGAAGTTATCTGGCCCAAGTACTTCAGTCTACCACACTGCGTATAATCAAATGGCAGTGTGCATTTCTCCCTAGGGTAAAAGTTACCGATAGGGCTGTCATGGCTTTCCTCGTCACATTACCGGAAAGATCCATCTGCAGATCTATAATACATGAGCAGAAACTAAAGCTGAAGGGCACAAAATGTGAAAGAAAGATGTAAAATAAACCTTTACTACTGTAGGCAAGAAGTCTTTCATCGGATTTTCATAAATGCAACTTCTTTACCCAAAACTATATTTTTTATTAATCAATTAATGATATTGATTAATGCAAAACAACTCAAAGTGAGCAGTGTGATACTGTTCCTGAGCGTCATAAACTAGAGATGATTCAAAACAGAGTTAGCGTCACAGGCCTCATTCATTAGCAGAACATAACACACTTGGATGCCAAAGCAGGCAAAGTACATGAGAATTAAATATCATCAGGATAAACCACGCAACAAACCACGTCAAACGAAAGGCCTTAGATTAATTATGTAATGGTTTAAATTATACCAAAAAGCTAGTAAACGGTTGTAAATGCTGTCAATGAAGTGTACCAAGTTCGCAAACAGTTATTAATGTCAAACCCCTCATTTCTACTGGGCAATCACTTTTTTCACACACGCCTATTATTTAGGAATTTTGCTCAGCTCACTGAATGAGATTGTGTCGTCTCCGGGAAAAATGATTTATCGAAGACAACACAAGGTATTAGTTTTACAATATTACGAACAACCAGCCAAGGGAAGCAGATAAAGGCAGCTTTAGGATGTAGCTATGCGGCCTTATACAGAAATAACTACGTTTATTTCACAATACACTTAACTCTTACAGGTAATTGGGCTGCCAAATCCAGATTAGCATTATAAAAGCCCTGATTTTATGTACTTGGCAAAAACTGTCATTGAAGATTACAGTGTTTTCCTCTTATTTTCATTAATAGATACTAGTTAAGGAATTAATAGGCACTACATCTACCGTGACAGTACCTATCACCGCACACATATAACGCTATGTATTTAACTTGTTTATTAATGGAAAAGTAGTTTTCTTAAGTATATGGCCACAATATCTCATGTTGTATATTAGCTACAGTTGGAAAATGCGCGTCAACATTGTGAACTTCGGGGAAAAGGAAAAAAAATCTGATTTACTTTACTAGGTACAATAAAACATTTTTATGATAATGATGTTTAACAGCACATTTCGGAAAAAGCAATGCGCTTAATTTTTACCGAGTCATATGATAAAAGTCCGAGCGAGAACGACTCAGTTTCTTGAAAAAAATACGAATTCAGTTTTAAAATTGGACTAAGCACAGATGCACAACACAGCTGTCAAGTTACCCATAAAGACACCAGAGCTGAAAGCCAAGTAAGCAGACCACAGTGGTCCAACGTTCAGAAATAAACGACAATCTAACTACAGGATTAGGGTGGCTGTGGTGACGAAGACGAAGCCCACGCTGGTGTTTGACTAACAGGATTAACCAGATAAACCCTAACCTGGTGTATATAACCCCTACTCTCTACATGACTGATAGCTATCGGCCACCTAGCTAAGTAAGGAAACCTAAAGTAAAAAGGCAGGCAAGAAGAAGCCACTCACAATATTCCGAGCCCGCTCCCGAATTAGGGACACTAAACCAAGCCAGTAACCAAAACACTGCTAGTTTGCCAGGTAAACTTTGTCCGACAGTCGGCCACTACCGAGGACTTTACTCACTATTGCAGTACGGTAATACTCTTTCAGGTCGTAATTGCCAAAAAACGGAGCAACAGTGCAGTGCACGCTACCCTACGTCCTTAATGACAGCTGACATGAAAATATAACACTAAAAAGCTCCTTCTATGTCAGCAGGGTACCGTCTCTCTCGTCCGACACCCCTCGGATGTGTAGCTGTGAAAACATTCCGCCGCCAACCGGTACAGCCTAAATTGGGTCCCCCCCACAACCCGCCTATGCCACAGCTTTCGCCTTCTACCGTGGACTAACGAAAGGCCATACATACTAAATAAGACCGAAGAAAATGTTCTCACGCTGCAATTATCATCGTACTTGACGCATGTTCAGGCACTATAGTGGAATACGTTTGCAACTATGAATTTAAATTGTGCGCTACAAAGCTGTAAGGAATTGAATCCTCATAGGTAGGCCCACAGTGAAATATTATACAGCTGTGTAGGTGTATGAAACAGGGAAATCGCTTTGAAAAGAATCGTCAAATAAGTGGTCAAATGTAAATTAAAATTGAAGGGACATTAAAGTGTTCATTACTGCAGTATTCTTTATTTCCGTTATCTAAAAGGAGCCAATAGGTACTGGTCAGTTACTGTTTATATATTGTATTGTATTCATATAAAATAAATAATTTGAAAATAAATGCTCCTCCATCATTTGCTATCAGACTATAACTACAGGTTCTATCCTGAAGATCACACGGAGATATATGTCACTTGTTCTTTGTTCTAATCAAAGTTCATTTAGAATATGCGGCAATATTTAATATGCACTTGATGCAAATGCGCCAGTCACACGGTAACTAGATTTAATGAGAACATTCATTGCAACGCAAATAATCAGACTACTTCGTGCTTCCTCCGATTAAACCATACGTTTTTTATATATTTGCGTTTTAGAGATTCGTTTCTTGGCTCCTGCTTAGGTAAATAATTAACCACAAAGTTCGTTTTCCGTTTAGTAGACAAACAATTCATACTAGAAAGCTAACATAACTTTTGGACGAAGACACGAGTCCCTAAAACCAAATAAAACGGGTGTTATGTGTTTTAAACTAAGTTGGATTTCTTTAATAGTTTATAAGTTAACGAATTCTATTTGAAGAGTAAACTGCACATATTGTTATAACGAGAAAGTTAACTCTTAGGCGGTGATGTAGTAAGTCTCACTTACACGTGATAAATGGGGCATGTAAATATTTACATCGATTTTTCTCAGAGTTGAAGCATGCTAATCTAATTCTGTGTGCCAAGAATTTATCAGAAAAACCCTGGAGACTTCAGGACAGAGACAGCCAGTAGGAGCTGAGTACAAAGCGGGTGTGTTCTTATTCGCAAGGCAACTAAGCCAGATCTCATGCACGTATAACTGCTTTTTAAATAGTTGGAATCTGTAGTCTCGAAGTAGAACTAAAATTATATGTCTTAGATTTATAATTAATCTATTGTAGCATTCAAAAAGTGGAGTGCTGGAAACTGGTTATCACAACTGAAAATTTTTTGTGTTATATTTTCTGAAGACGTTTGAAAATGAAAACATATCATAATAGATATAACATTAAGTAATTGCAAAGCAGTGGATATCAACAAAGAAAACTGAAAAAATGGATTACTCAAAATAGCCACCGTTTGTCTTGATAAGAATTTAACAGACACAGGTCATTTGGTAAGCAAATTTTAGCAGGAAATATCCAACATGTCTCACCAGCTTTTCTGTAGACACGCTGGGCTTAAGGGTTCCTTTTCTTTAACACTACTGTGCAGTTTGCCTAACACGAGTTCTATGTGCTTGAGATCTGGAGACTGGGCAGATCGTTATTAGTTGTCCTTCCCCTTCCTTATTCGCCGGATGGTTGACCAGACGTGTATTTTGCTTGATGCTCCAAAGGGACTGTCCAGTCAGCCATAATCCTAACGGAAAGGCCTTTGAAGTATGCTATGATAGTCATGCAGGTGGAGGATGCCAGATATCACCAGCTGGACAAAAAGCAAAGCATCCCCTGATCGTCACACTGGCTCCTCCAGACTTGACAGCAGGAATGGCATAAGCAGAAGTCATTCCTGAGCCTCTGTGCATCTTACAAAGACGCTTTGATTGGACCTGAATATTTCAAACAGTCCATTAGACATAAATAAGTCACTTCCTCTTATTCTGTACTCTAATGAGTGGTTTCTTTACAGCAATTGTTTTAGTTAGCTCTGCATCAAGCATCCTGCTCCCCCAAACACGCTTGCGATTTGTCTTAAAAATCGACGTCAATTTGTAAGAGTAATTGTTGACTGTCTCTTTTCAATGCTTAACTATAGGTATGTTTTCAGGAAAGACAAATGTGTGGAAGGAAACCAATATTTATAGTAATCATGAACTCTAACTTGTTAACAATAATTGATGTTAAAAAGTTAATAATATACCAGTTAATTTAGAGAACATCTAGCAAACTGTCTTTTATACTTTCTTCAGGCAGTTTTTCAGACTTTTTCTCTGAATTGGACTTCAGTCTAAAATCCCTTTGCTTTGCATTACCATTTTAGTTTAAAAATCTAATGTCTGAATGCAAATCAATTATGGGGCAGCACAATGGCCTAGCTGGTAGCACTATTGCCTCACTGTTGCAGGTTTGGGGGTTGGAATAATACCTCCACTCTATGAGTGGGGATGACATCCTCACGTAGTGAGGGCTTCCTGCCGCAGTCCAAAGACATACAGATGGGCTAATAGGTATCACGTTCAGGGAGCACCAAAGCCTCATACCCTGTGCTGCTTGGGATAGGCTCCTGGCCCTTCCCATATCTCAGACCAGGATAAAATGGGTGGATGAATGGATGGAAATCAGTTGGCATTATCTACTTGCTTACATACACATAAAATATTAAGTGCTAGAAAAAAATTGCATACAGTTGAAAAAAAATGATGGAATTCCTGGTTTAAAATGGCTACATGTACATACAGTAATTAAACTTTTGATTGCACTTCTTCCAAAAAGCAACCATTTGCTTAGATAACATTAAGCAAGTCTTGTGATATTTTTTATGCTTTTAAAATTTAGGAAAGCAATTGCTTTGTGTTCTCTCTGTTTTCTTTTATTATTATTATTATTTTTTTGTGTGTGTGTGTGTGTGTGTGTGTGTGTGTGTGTGTGTGTGTGTGTGTGTGTGTGTGTGTGTGTGTGTGTGTTTTCTTAAATGCTGTTGCATTTCCTTAATACGTCGTGTTCAGGGCCCACCATGTCTAAGTCAGTCCAGTCAAGGCTAACTTGTTGACGTGTATTGTAGGTGAAGAGGTATGAACCTTTCACAATGGCTGTTAGAGATTCACAATACATAACACACTACTTATGTCATGTTAATAAAGACCATGGTGGTGGTTGCAGTTTAGACAGGAAATCTTCATCTAGTGCTGCTAAAAAGACCTTTGATAGATCAAAGTAGTAAGGTTGACACAAATACAAAATAAGGCATCAAATTATGCAGTAAGTTTACAGGAGAGGAATGGCACATTGTTGTTTATGTTCTCATTATCAGCCCAAGTGTGGATTTTCTGGAGCAACACTAGCAAAAGATTCAATGTAGGAAGTTCCACAGTATAGAGTAGGCAAATGCCTGTGATTGAGTGACTAGCAATGTTGCTAATTATTAGCTTTTTTTTTTAGTCGTAATCAAACCAGCAGTGAGTTATGCTGCGGTTTGCCATCTGAGAGGTTGGAGATAGAACATGAAGGTACAACATCGTACAAGAGAAAAGTGACGAGATGATCGCTCACAATCTCAACATCACGCAAACACACTGAGCGAATTCATTTACTTGAAAACAAATGTTGCTACAAAGTGTCCTCACCGAAGTACAACGTCCAACAGCTCACTTAAAAAAAAGTGACAATATGAGCATCTTTTGTGACGATGATTTATATTTTATCATTCTATTGGCATAAAACTGTAAACATCTCCAAGGAAGAAATGAAAAAGAAATCTGTGAGTTTGTTTACTGCACTCTGTTGCAACCTGTCAGTCAGAATAACACTTCAGCTCTGCTGTCTCTAGAACAATCTACCTCCTACATTTCTGTTCCCTGTGTGTTATGGAGATATGTGTGTGTTTTATATCGACGGGGAAAGTGGAGACGTGGGGAATGGGAGGGAAGCGGTGGTGGGTGGAGGGGGAGGGTGGTGCTGACTCACGTTTGTCTGTGACACAGACGCTGATGCACAGACCAGTAAATGACGAGGGGGCAAAAACACCTAATCAGACCACAGTTGCTGTGTTCTGGTCAGTGTTTCCATAAGCTATTTCTTTTATGAAAATGAGGTTAGAATTGCAGAGCTGCATGGGGCCATTCTGGACATTTTCTGCTTTTGATTGTTTGAAAAAACATAGAAATTAAGTGTTGATATTAAGAGATGTGTTTTTAAGATTAACACACTGACAGGCTTCATACAACAGCTCATTTTAAACGGCTATTTTTATGTAGCTTGTTGAAAGCTCAAAAAAGAAACAAATGATTCTGGAAACATCTAAAGACATGCAGTTTAAATGCCATGTTATTTTGTAAGATATACTTTCAATATGATTCAGAGTTTTTGATCTTTATAAATTCAAAAATTAAGAAAAACTATCTGAAAACAAGAAATATTCGTTAAACAGTAACTTATTTAGTCACAGAAATAGGAACCAATATGCAGAAGTAGACAAGAGTTGAGGGAACATAACAGGACCAGTTTGAGGTAGTACCCAACATCTCATGCAAGACAGCAACGTCCAAATGTTGCAGAAACGTTTGTGGTTATGTTAAGTACTGTTGTAGCCACTAAAAAACCAGTCCCACTGCTGCACCCTACTGCAGTTTTACTTCCCGATGGTTGTCCACATACATGAAACATCCCGTGTTCTCCATTCATCTAACTGCTTATCCTGGTCATGGTTCCCTGAAGACTGTCACAAGCAGCGCAGGGTACAAGGCTGGGGCACACCCTGGACGGGATGCCAGTCCATCGCAGGGTACAAGGCTGGGGCACACCCTGGACGGGATGCCAATCCATCGCAGGGTACAAGGCTGGGGCACACCCTGGACGGGATGCCAGTCCATCGCAGGGCACAAGGCTGGGGCACACCCTGGACGGGATGCCAGTCCATCGCAGGGCACAAGGCTGAGGCACACCCTGGAGGGGATGCCAGTCCATCGCAGGGCACAAGCCTGGGGCACACCCTGGACGGGATGCCAGTCCATCGCAGGGCACAAGCCTGGGGCACACCCTGGACGGGATGCCAGTCCATCGCAGGGCACAAGCCTGGGGCACACCCTGGACGGGATGCCAGTCCATCGCAGGGTACAGGCACATGCAGTCATTCACTAAGTGCAATTCAGTGATGCCAATTAGCCCTACCACATGTCTTTGGACTGCAGGAGGAGACTGCAGTACATGGACGAATCCCCAAGCTCAGCCATGTGCGGTAACAGCACTACCCACTGAGCTCTCAAGCAGCCTCACCTGTTATTATCTCGGTGAGTCAGTACATATAGTAGATTTTAACCCCTAGCCATCTCAGAAATGGTTTTCTGATGTTCAGTAATCTGTCAATAAAACCGACTATCATCTTCAGATCAGGTTTACTTACCAGTATTTTAGAAACGACTCAAAGTCATTAAGTACCCCAAGGCAACTGAATATTCTAGTACCCATTCAAAATGTAATGAATCATGATTTTGTCTTTGCCCACAAAGAGCGTCACTACAATTTGGCTGTAGAAATGCAGCTCCTCTATACCTTATAGCGATGTCCGGGGATTTCATGTAATCCCTCTATCTTGCATTAGTAATGATTCCGAGGCAGTTTTTGGCCCATGCAGTCAGAGTTCTCGAGAGGTCCTGTGAAGCAAGGTGTGGCAAAGCCAAAGGTAGCGAAACAGTTCAGCTCAGTTCATTCATGAAATATAACACTGGCACTCAACGTGTAACACGCAAACCAGTGGTACTCAAGAAGGAAATATTATATAATGCCTTTATTTGATAATATACAAACCTACAAAAGAGAGAGAGAGAGAGAGAGAGAGACTACGAACCATGACTTTTTATTACGGTCGGGCTTGCCTGGAGCCTATCACAGGCAGCATTGGGCAGAAGGCATTGGTACCACTGGACGGGATTTCAGTCCGTTCCAGGGCACAGCCAATCATCAGATTCCCATTAATCTAACAGCACGTCCTCCAAAAAAAGTAAGCTCATCCAACATGGGTAGGACATGTAAACTCCATGCACGCACACACACACACGTACACTGTGGAGGCAGGATTCAAATCCACAGCCCTGGAGGTGTGAGCTAATTGTGTTACCCACAGTCATTTTAGCAAGTTTCCATAGTCTTTATTTGCCTTTTTTTGTCTTACTGTACACTTTTGGAAATCGGTTTATGTACAAGACTACATCAATATGTCAATATTACAGCAGAATGAGTAAAGTGAAATGAGTTCAGGATCACGCAGATGTCAATTCTGATGTGCCACTGCATATGCAGAGCCTCCAGGCACCCGTCAATAGAACAGGTCGTTGTATTGTCACTGAGTAGGGCAACACTGATTGGCTGGTCTTGTCTCTGACCACCAGCTCAGTCATGTTCCGCATATGTTACAGCAATAACAGCGACCACGGCAGTTCATCCTTGGACTTATATACGTAACTAGTTAACAGACCTTTTCTGAGGAATATTGGAGCATTGTGGTTAAAGATGGAAAAGTATAAATGAACAACAAATCATTCCACAGAGTTCTACACCATTTTACCAGCATCACTAATTGTCAGCTTGGTTCTATGGCAGCCTGCTGTCCCTTGGTCGACACTACAAGGACATGTTTGGAGACACGAACTTCCCTGAAATGACAGGAATCAGTCTCGTCTCTGTGCACCTCCTCTGGCTGGCGGTTCTGGGGCAGTACGTCACACATAGCACTGACGTGGTGTTGCATGAAGCAGATTAGCATCAGTTTCTGCATACTGTCCCCATGTCTGGGAACTGTTCTCCAGTAGTTATATACAGTTACATGGGGTCATGTAGCTTGCAGGTGAGTCAACATGAGGGCAAGGGAGTCATGCAACAAAGGTTCTTCAGCCCATCTTTGCAGACAGAAACAGAGACCCAGACTTGGATATAAAGAGAAGACTGATATTTCCTTTTCTAAGCTTGTCAAAACATTTAATTGAATTTGCTGGATATCATTGCATACGAGTGGTTCCTAGCTTTGTATTTAGTAAAAAGAAAAAAAAATGTATTTGAAAAAATGCATTAACTGCTTTATTACGTTTCCTCTCAATTTTCTCATTACTGATTTGTTTTTCTTTTTTCAGTAAGGAATTATGGCTATGAATGTATGATTGCTATAATTTGTAAGAAGAAAACCATCTAAGTATTGCAACAAATGTTGCAGTTCTACTGTTATTTTGACTCTTTTGACCATTTATAACTGTGCAGCCAAGGCCCCCTAGAGGGAAGTAAATGGGGAAAAAACTAATTGCAATACATTCTTAATCTTGCTTAATTGCAATAAAAATAATGCAAACACCATTTTGCAAGCTGCAGGTTAGTCAAGGAAAGCTACAGTCTACTATAGCTTAAAAAGCAACAGGTGGAATCTTGTGCTTTTTTCCTCCCTCGGATACTGATGGCTTACCAGGTTGACCGCGTTTCTGGATTTGGAACCTCCAGTGAGAAGAAGTTGCTTCTAAAATTGGCCACTAGAGGGCTCACTTCTACCCATGTAACTTTAAATGTCAAAAGTTGCTACGTCAAGTGTTCCGAGAAAACATTGTTTAAACTTAGCTTTCAGTTGCAGAACATTAATTTAATATCGGATCAGAGAAAATCTGATAGAGTAATACCTGAAAGCATTTGGTGACTTGACCAAATCTTTATAAGGTGATCACCAATTAAAGTGGTTCGGTATTAATCGCAACCAAGAAGCCATTTCGTATTTTCAGTTGTATGATAGCAGGGTTTCAGTGAACAAAAATCAAGTTCAAAACCCAGAGTAACAAGTATTAGAAAGTGTTGTTTATTCTGAAATTTTAGCAATGACTAATCCAGTATAGTCTGTTCCAGGGAATCTCAACCTTTTTGGTTGGCTCACTTTGCTGTGTGTACAGATAATCGACACCCACCGGCCCAAATGAATACAGTTTTAAAAATTAAATATTACCCAATTTGAATACAGTATTCTAAATTGTAGAAAATGTTATGACACTGTTAGCAATGCCTGCATTAAAACTTTTCTTACCTTCGTTAGTGTTTTAGCTATTGGTGAAAACGCACCCTCGTCACATTTTTTCTCCTAAAACCGATCCATCGTTTACTTGCAAGGTTACCTTGTTGATCAGGCAGTGGAGCTAATTTCGTTCATTTAAAGCAGTCGCCTTGTAATTTCTTTCATTTGAACAATTTTGTCGCGGCCCACTGGGTGGCGCTCTGTGGCCCACCCGTGGCCCACCGGTTTAGAATCGCTGGTTATTACTCAATGGAAAGCTTGTCTTGTTCTGTTAAAGAAAAATCTCATTACCGGTAATTTATAGAGTAAAATATGGTGGTATCAACACTATAAATGTCACAAATTGGCAACCTTTTGAAAACTACTTGAAAAATTGTCTTTGGTTGTCATTGTCTACCCATGAACTGCTTGTTAACCACAGATCCTTTGGTCTTTCAGTCCACTTATCTAGTACAGGGTCACAGTAAATGGAGTCTGTTTCAGGAAGGTCAGAGCATCCTGGACAGGATGCTACTCTGTTACAGGGTTAACACTCACACACTAAGGGCGTTTTAGAGCCCCCCCGACCTAACCACATTTTTAAACAGTTACAGGAGACCTTTACAAATACAGGAAGACCACTGAAACTCAGAGAGCTGGGGGTAGGAATCAATCCCCCCACCCTGGAGTCAAGAGTCAAGAAGATATAGTGGGTTCCATGGAGACACCACTGAAGATGAATGGTTTGAAGTGATTAAGAACAAGTTCATTTTTAATTCTGTGTAGTAATAACTATTCACCAGAAGGTGGCACTTGAAGAGCTTCTTTCAGACAGTCTTTACCCATAATACAGGTCCAAAACTGGCTTCATTCTCCCTGATGCTGTCATCCTAAATTCATGTTCTGTCTGCAAGATTCGAACCCCCAACCATGGAGGTGTGAGGCCATCATGCTGCACTACTAAATGTATACTACTAACTTTATATGTAAGATTTATTCAGATTAAAACTTTGCAATGAATGGATGAATTTACAGATTGCACATACACATGGCCATGTTCCACGGTAGCTCACTGAGTAGCCAGAGTAGGACTGTGGCCTCACACCGCCAGGGTTGGGGTTTCACTGTCACCCCCAGTTCTTTTTGTGGAGTTTGCATCTTCCTTCAGAATTTGCTTGTCTTTATTCCTGCAGTCCAAAGTGTGATGGTTTAATATCACCGAATTGCCCACTGCGCTCAAGTCCTGCATTGGGACGGCGCTCTGAACACAGTGTGTACTGCTTCATCGATTGTGCTTCCCATGGCGGACTTTGGGCTCCCCATGACCCTGACCCGAGGAGCTTGGAGATGGCTGGATATTTTATACTCCTTTATATAACATGGATAACTTACAATAATTGTTTCATGCTTTGATTTACAAATGTCAGAAAATGTGCTTATGTGCTTCATGGTTTCTGCTCATCTCTTGTGAATAATCTCAGACGAATGTTTTCCAAAACCGTCATCCTTTCAGCACACATGCAGACATTTATCATGTCTGGAAAATAAATGAAATACAGCAGCGATCAGATAATTTACAATTGAAAAGTGGAAGAAAGGGACTGCTTGGTCTTTGAAAAAGAGACGCATCTTAATCCTCTTGGTGGTATCAGTGGTATCTCTGTTTTTGGCAAGGTCTGCGATGCCTGACTCATTTCTCCATGATATATCTTCCCGGGATGGCTAAGAACATCAGCTATGGTTAGACAATACAGAATAATGCGACAGCCCAAACTAAGGGAAAAGGTGTTCTTTGTTATGAGTCACGTCATGTCAGCATGCTTGGCTGGATAACCAATGTACATCTGCTATATACATGAGATGGCATCTAGGATTGGCCAAATCTGGCCTGCCAGGCCCGCAGCATTGCTGGTGAGAAAGGCCAGCTCGAACAGTTTGCGCAGCGCGTTCGTTCATGCTTTCCAAACAGCTACGTCACTTTTCCTCAGGACGTCCTGCATACATACAGAGTAGCACTTCTTGGCACCTGAGTACCTTTGACGCAACACGGACTGCAGATTCCACATCTCTAAACTCAACAAAACTTATGTAGATTTGGTTGTTGGCCATGACTAGATTTAATTTTTTCATCAAACTGAACAATATTTTTCTTGGAGAAGTAAATTTGTAGCTGATCCTTTCACGTGGATCTAGCTATCCAATCGTAATCTCCTTACCTCCCCCCTCCAATACTTTCATTCATTTTTACCTCTAACTCCCCCCACGTTGCTTTTCTCTACTTGTTTTGTTTGTTGCTCCGCACTTTTGCGCGCCTCTTTCTTCATTTTCCTCCCTCGTCTTTAACTCCCTTGCCGCTCAGTAAGAAAACGCGTGACCGGCCAGTGAGGCCTGAAATAGCACAGGGTGGGGATGGGCAAGCCGATCCGCCTGTGGGATGGTGACCGGGTGCTCTGGAGTGTTTAGAAACGGAGATTCTCGCCAGCGGAATGGCGTCCGCTTCCTCCTGCATGCCAGTGGTTAGCGCCTGGCCTGCACGCCCCCTGCTATTTCTGTCTCCCTCTGGCCCCAGCTGCACTTTCTGGAGCTGAAGCACCATACAGCTGGGAGAGAGAGATAGAGAAAGAGAGAGAGAATGAGAAAGATAGAGAGTGATGTAGTCTTACAGTCCATGTCATGAGTAAATCATGGGAGACTCGATCTTGCATTGATATCATCTCGTCTGATTGTGTTTGCTGCATGCAAACATTGAGGCGGAGGGCTGGGTGTGTGGTTTCCATGCCAAGGTCTGGAAAGGTTTGGGGAAGGAAGGAAATCTTTACCCCTGTAAATGGCTTCGTTCCAAAGGCGAGAGATCTTCTAGGGAGTCTCATCAGAGAGCCATGCAGACGCAGAGAAATCCACACACTGAAGCTATTCATTTCAATGATAATATGGGCATTTATGGTGGAAATGGAAAGCGCACACTGTATCACAGGTGTAAGTGCGTGATTATGGCAGTGTCCTGTGATAAGATGCTTTGGATGATATATGCTGTATATAATATGTACAGTACAAAAATGTACAAAGTTGAATACACTGTTATCAGCATGGGTATACATATATGTTAGAGGCATGTATATTAAAGTCTGCCATTTGGACTTGGAAAGAGTGGAGACGTATCGGTATTATTCTTTAAATGGCATAGATATGGACTTTAAGAGCCAGAAGACCAAGAATCAGACGCGTGTTTTAATCTCATTAATACGTTTCCTTTTATCGGCAGGAAAAGCAGACTAACCCTCATCCAGTGGATAATGATCTCCAGATAACCATCTCCAGCAGGGCAGACAGCTTATAAAATATTTATTTTCACCCTCGTCACTCCTTGACCTCAGACCCACACACCCCCCAAGCCTTCCTGTCCCCAGCCTGAAGAAAGTAGTCATAGGACCAGGTTAGGGACTCTCTAATTAAATCACATAACAGGCCCGGTGTTTTGGCTAGCTGATTTTGTTCCCTTTTATGACAGCCTTGTGATTCCTGTTGGATATGCCGTATTATTCCTGCGGAGTTGCTAAACTTTATTGTTACCAAGAAGGAAAAAAAAAGAAGTTTTAAACCATTGCATATTAAGTTATAGCGAGCCACATAATTTGTCAAGAGAGGTTTGAACGCTCATTTGTGATTGTAATTTTGATAGATTTCTGAAACATTGAAATCAACTTCAAGGAAAAGTACAGTAGTGTGAATTAGTAGTTTTATAGGAAACTGGAGTTATTGCTTGCAGATGGTTCCTGGCACCTTCGAGCGGTAGTTAGGATGTGTAATTCAGCCAGTATAAAGACGCAGGTTCATTTTAATGAGATCTGGTTGTCTTACCAAACCACACTCTAATTGACTTTAAATTCCATTTGTACAACATACCAGGAGATTTTTCAAAATGTGGTGCTTGTCTTTGCTGTGAAACCCAATGTCTCTTTGCAATGGCTAATTTCAGTCTTCCATGACATCTGTTTCCTGCTGTTTGTATGACGATGTCCTGGGAAAACAACTGCTGCAGCATTTAGGTGGCTGAAATTCTCGTCGACATCACTAACTTTGGCTACAGATGCAGCCAAAACTATTGGAACACTTCCATTTTTTTAAAAAGGCTCACAATTTTCTGTGAAATATGATGAAACTGACAGAAGTAATTGGCATCCACCCATCTTCCCAACCACTTATCCTATACAAGGTCACCTGGAGCCTGTCCTAGGCAGGGGACACCCTGGCCAGAAAGCCAACCTGTTTCAGGACATAGTCACATACCGCAGGCAATTGAAACGCACCAGTCAATGTACATCACATGTCTTTGGACTGTGGGCGGAATCTTGCAAAGCAGGAGAATATGCACACAGAGAGCTGGAGGGAGGATTCGAACCCCGAACGCTGCAGGTGTAAAGTTACGGTGCTAACCAGGGAGTGTTGCAGTGTGCCCGGGAACTAACAGTCATCATTCTTTAGGCAGTACTCCACAGAGCAGACACTGCTTTTCTTTTATGAATTAATATGTTATTTTGAATAATAAAACTAATAAAAAGGGCATGGACGTGGATATTTATTTTCAGTTATGTTTATAGTTATCAAGTTGCCTTCGTCATTGCTACGCAGTTGCGGAAGTCTCCTTTAGTTTGAAAATTAGTTGCTCTTCAGCTTGTCAACATACACAGCAACAATTCATGAAAACTTCAAAATTTCAGGGGTCGGCCTTGTCTGTAGTTTGACTTAATTAATTATGGACCCATAATAAATATTGTGACCTGGATGGGTGAGGATGTTTCAGGGGACCAGGCCCCTCCACACCTGTCACTCATTCTTTAAGTACATAAAGCAGCGTTGCTCGTTGAAGATCCAGAAACAATCTTTCGGTTCTTGCGATGTTATGATTTGGCTTAAGCGAGAACCAAACGGTTGTTTTGTACGCTGCTTGGTTTGCCTGCCTGGCTAATCCCAAAAGTTCTAAAAATCAGTGTTTTATCGTCCAGTCCCTGTGTTCAGAATTCCTTAGCCCTTTGGAAGAATGAACTTTTCCACAACTTTAAAACATACAACCCCAAATCAGAAAAAGTTGGAATGGTATGAATAATGCAAATTAAAAAAGACACAGTGATTCTTAAATTTACTTTGACTTTTATTTCATTGCAGAGAGTATGAACCCAAAATATTTCATGTTCATCTTTAACTCCATTTCGTTTGTTAATATACATCCATTCCTGAATTTCAGGCCAGCAACACATTCCAAAAAATGTTGGGATGGTAAAACATTTACCACTTTGTAATGTTGCCATTCCTTATCACAACACTTAAAAGACATTTTGGCCCTGAGGATACCAAGCGATGAAGTGTTTCAGGTGTTATTTTGTCGCATTCTTCCTGCAAACACATCCTAAGGTGTGCAACCGTACAAGGTCATTGTTGTCGCATTTTTCGTTTCAACATTCTCCACGTATTTTTTGTTGGGGACAGGTCAGGACTGCAGGTAGGCCAGTCCAGTACCCGTACCCTCTTCTTCCCCAGCCATGCCTTTGTAACGTGTGCAGAATGTGGTTTTGCATTGTCTTGTTGAAAAATGCATGGACATGTCTGGAAAAGATGTCATCTTGAAGGCAGCATATGTTGCTCTAAACTCTCAATGTACTTTTCTGCATTAATGCTGCCATCACAGAAGTATAAATTACCTCTGCCAAGGGCACTGACACAACCCCATACCATGACAGACCCTGGCTTTTGGACTTGTTGCTGATAACAGTCTGGATGGTCCTTTTCGTCCTTGGTCTGGAGCACATGGTTTCCATTTCTTCCAAAAAAAAACTGTAATACTGATTCGTCTGACCACAATACATGTTTCCACTGTGTGATGGTCCATCCCAGATGCCTCCGAGCCCAGAGAAGTCGACGTCGCTTCCGGACATGGCTAAAATAAAGCTTATTTTTTGCACAGTAAAGTTTTAAGGGCCATCTGAAGAATCGGAGATCACAGGAATACAGCCCTTGCCCTTTACGCATTGAAATTCCTCCAAATTCCTTGAATCATTTAATAATATTATGCACTGTAGAGGGAGAAACATGCGAATCCCTTTCAATCTTTCTTTGAGGAACATTGTTTTTAAACATTTCAATAATTTTCTTACGCATTTGTTGACAAACTGGAGATCCTCCACCCATCATTGCTCCTCAAAGACTCAGCCTTTCGTGGATTCTGCTTTCATACTAAATCATGATTACAATCACCTGTTTGAAATTACATCATTATTTAATTCTTTTACCTCATTACTAGCCCTAAATTGCCCCCATCCCAACTTTTTTCGGAATGTGTTGCAGGCCTGAAATGCGCGAATGGATGTATATTAACCAATGAAATGAAGTTGACCAGACAAAACATGAAATATCTTGGGTTCAAACTTTTGCAATGAAAGAAAAGTCAAAACAAATTTAAGAATCACTGTAGTTTTTTTTTGTTTTTCCCATACCGTCCCAACTTTTTCTTATTTGGGGTTGTACGGTGCATGTAACATTTGAAACTTTTTCCATCTGATCTAATAGACCCCCTTGTGGTTACAATACACGCTGCACTTCATTGTGAAGTCGCATGACGTTCTTCATTACAATCCATCTCGCCACAGCTTGTCCCAGCCTGAGTCATGGAGCCTCTCCCAAAGAGCATGGGACCAAGGCTGGGGTTTACACCGGATGGGATGCCAGGCTATCACAGAGCACATGCATGCTCACAATCATGCTATATGGGCAATGTAGAAACAATGCTGAACCTACCACTGTCTCTTTAAGCTAAGTGAGGAAATCGGGGCCACAGGAGCAGAGCATACAGAATCCATCAACAGTGTGTGGAGGCGCAATTCAAACCCCCAACCCCTGACGTGTGTGAGGGCAAGGCTACCCATTTAACAATAGTGCCTCATTGCAGCTCTTCAAGCATCTCAGTCGCAAAAAACTTCCAGACAACTAGAATGAAATCCACAGGGCTCCCTTTTTCCGGACTTTTAAACATTATTTATTAACAAGGGTAAATACTGAGTTCCATTACTGGGCTCTCATCCACAACCAGTGAATTATGGTCAGGAGTTGATGATAAGGTTGACTTGGAATGCAAGCAACACACGAGTCAAGTTTTACTTTCGTTCACTTTCTACTGCCTGGGTCACAGTATGATGAAGAAGAACAAGCTAATTGGAAGATAATACGTTTATATGAATAGCAATAAACAAGACAGGATGATGGAAATAGTCTCCTGAGACACTATTCACCTTCTCCAGCCAGAACGTCTGTTTAGGCTTAACTTTGAGTCACTCCTGTTTTATTTTATTCCTTCTGTACTAGTACTCAAAGAATGTTCATTTCAAATTCAAATTACAGTTGCAGAGAATTCCGTATCATACTACATATGAAAAAGGATACATTGTGGCATGAGAGTTGAAGAATGCATTTGTCTTTATTTTTCTAGCGCGATTTGGGTGTCAGACGTGATTCAGTTCTGTTTTCCGTAACACTCAGTGGCACATACGAACACCCGGCTCTTCAGTTTGTCCGCCACATCCGTGTCTGTTCGCCGTCCGCCTCCCGCTGCATGCGCTCAGTGTCTGTATGCTCACCAAGACCCAAAATATCTCTGGTATGCACCCTGTGCCGCTGCTTAGCTTGTCTCTACCTCGAAGAATTATTCCCATTGAAAGTTAGGGTTCTTGTATGGTACGGATTACTTACAGCTACGTGTGGGGTTTCTATGTTATCGATTGCACGTCAGAGTGTGTGACTATCATGTACATGTCACTTGTATGTGTGGTGAGGCTGATGTCCACATGTTCGGAGCTGGGCACTCAGAGGGGAGTGTGGCGTGGAACTCTTTCTAGAAATCTCTGTGGATTCTCTCTTTCCATGCGGTTCTTATTCTTCTCCACATTAGACAAGTCTGGGCCGGCCTTCCTGCCCCGGTTCCTCCTCACCATTTAGCCTGCGCTCTGCGCTGACACCGCTGCCATGTGTGAGCAATCCGCTGCAGCCAGAAGCAGATTATCGTGATGGATGTGATTGGGCGTTGTGTTAGGTGTGACCCAGCGGCCCTCGTTTCACTGGAAGTTTAACGCTGCACGGTGTGTGGAATACGGGGTGGAATATCACGAGGATTAATTCTCTTACCGATGCAGAAAATACAAAACAGATGTTTTGGAGAAGTGCATCAAAGCTTGGAGCAACCCCGTCATTCCTATTTCCATCCGTTCGCTACGATGGAATCTCTAATCCAATAATTCCGAAACATCTATGAAATAAATTAAGATCAAAAACCAAGGCGGACTTCAAAGACTATAAAGCCACAAAACTACCAAAGGAATCCTCTTTTTCTTTGGATGGCATAACCTCTTTAATCTGAAGCAATGTTTCAGCAGTGTTAATGAAGCATCATTCACAGGGGATTCTGAAACCGCAGTCAATTTTACTGACGTTTCCTGTCCCACTTCAGTTCAGAACCCTTTAAGGATAAATCCAGAGTAAAACCCGGCCAGCTGAATGTCACGGTCTATGCACTTTATTGCTGAATATTGTACGGCATTGGGTTCCATTCAACTTAGTCGAGAACCACAATGTTAGAACCTGCCATCTCTCTTTGCTCTCGCTGTATTCCTGTACTATAAGCTGCAAACCGGAGTCTTGTTCCGCCATAAACTGGCGGCCATAACAGACCACGTTGTGTGACATTCCTCTTTTTCTTGTGGTACTTTTCAGTCCACCGCTGGAATGTTATTTACTGACTGGTCTGATAAAGTAGCTCCTC
The DNA here is from genome assembly GCA_009936485.2 of Gymnarchus niloticus. Taxonomy (NCBI): domain Eukaryota; kingdom Metazoa; phylum Chordata; class Actinopteri; order Osteoglossiformes; family Gymnarchidae; genus Gymnarchus; species Gymnarchus niloticus. Next base: position 952 of record JAACJT020000321.1, on the reverse strand, counting down.
CCGGAAATCCCAATTAGACTTGCATACAAATTTTCAAAAACTTTCCTGATATGAAGTCTGTCCCGCCAATGGAATGTTACCTAAAAATGTTTATTTGTAATATGAGCAAAAGCATTTCTTTCTTCGTTAACATTTTGCTTGGAGGTGTGTAAAACTGACTTTAAAAAAACTAAATACTGAAAAAAACCAAGCAATATAGAAAAATGTTATTAGCCTTATTCATTACAGAATCATTAAAATATGGGCGAAGTATGGGATGTCTATTACAAGTAAAAAAATTGTACTGCAATGTCCATTACTGCCTTCATCTTCCAGTGCCTTATGGGGTCACAGGAAACACTGTGATAAAGGGGATCACAACTTTTTAAAGGGAAAGTATCCTTTTTATTAATTATAGGATCTCCATGCTTGCAGTGTTGATATAGAAACTGTTGCTGTGTTTATCGAACACAGTGTTACAAGGACTCAAGGAATTAGCTCAGGGTCGTAAAGAGTCTGGAAGTTTCTCGTGGAACTGAAGGGCAGAGGATGGGGTGCTTGTACACTCCAGGGCGCAGCCACACATGCACACACACACACACGAGACACAGCAGTTCACCCAGCTACAGGTTCTTGGACTATGGGAGGAAACCAGTTTACATGGAGGCAAGCCTCACTTCACCAGAAGTGCATGCAAAGTCACACACACACAGAGTGGGAACAGGATTCCAACCCTCAAGCCTGGAGTGCACCGGTTACCGTACTCTATAGAGGTGAACCCTAAAAAACACTGGTTAACATACTCTATAGAGGTGAACCCCGGAGTGCACTGGTTACCGTACTCTATAGAGGTGACAGACAGCATAGACAGCATATTAAAAAGCAGAGACATCACTCTGACAACCAAGGTCCGTATTGTTAAAGCTGTGGTTTTCCCAGTAGTAATGTATGGCTGTGAGAGCTGGACCATGAG
>JAACJT020000320.1:0-20391 GCA_009936485.2 Gymnarchus niloticus | reverse complement strand
AAATTAAGTGCAGTCCCTGTGTCAGAGAGATTTATACAGGAAAATAAATAGGGAGAAATATATAAATAAGGAAATATTCCACTGACATTCCTTTCCCCACAGCCAATCAAAATGCTTATATCTTTTGCTAATTTGCACAATTCAATGGCCATCCAATCAGAATACAGCTCCCATCCCAGGCAAATTGCCTATGGCTTCTGTTCAGTACAGCCAAATTGCTCAATTCTTCCATTCAGTACAGCTTTCTGCATAATTCCATGGCCATTTAATCAGAATGAAGCTCATCCCAGCCCAATTGCTCAAGTCTTCAGTTCAGTACAGCTTTCTGTGTAATTCCACACCCAATGTCCCCAAAAACCACACATTTGTCAGTGGTCAGTTAAATTTGTGTTGCACCAATGTGGGCTGAAATAACTGTATAGTTTCCTGCACTCAGGTGTGTAAGAAACATTTTCCTCAGAAGACAGGAATGCGATGACTCTGTGTGAAGACAGGTAATTACTTGACTTACTTACCCGACTCTCATTCTAAATGAATCTTGAATAGTATTTGGCTGGCTGTCTACTATATGTATAAGCACCAAAACATGTATAGGGAGGAGAGTACAGTAAATTTTATTGTTAAAAAGCACATTTTATTTTTGTGCACATGGTACAATGTTCCAACATAAAAATTTTAACTAAATGTAATTACTGTGTAACATAATTATAAAATGGGAGAAACTATTAAACATTAACATCACAAGCAAAACAAACATAAAAGTTTTATTGATTAAAATGTATTTGAAGAGCAACATAACATTCAGTCTCAAAAACAAACACAGGTTAATTCTTTCTTACAGTGTACCCTCTGAACTCCTCAAAGCAGTAACTTTGTTCACAACATCTCTCACTTGAATAAACATTCAGGAATGTAAATACTGTTCATATGCTGACATAGTGAAGAATCTTACCATATTTAAGACAAATCAATTTGTAAAGTGAATGTGAATCGAGAAAAAATAAGTAATTAGGACAGGCTGAATTTTCTTTGCCAATGCATACATAGGAATGGACTGATTGTTGACATATAGATATTTCTAATTATAAAATTTAAGAACCGGAAAATTTTTAGCATTTGGAGCCAATTTTAAAAAGACATTTTTAAACATAGAAATGTTACTTCATTTTGAAATGTTAGGGTCAAAGATCCTTCCTAAACTGCAGAGGTTCCACCCCTATATCATCATAATCCGTCAGGTTCAGTTCAGGGTACTCCTCAACAGGGGACAGAGTGGTCAAGGCTCTCTCACCTACACGGGCTGGATAGGGGACATGGCATATTGACAGATGTTTTAGAACTTTAATATTTCAGTTATCAAAGAGAATTTGGTCTACCCATCACTTGTGTTAGACACACTCACCTGGAAAAAAATCAGACCTCTGCTCTACATCATCATAGACTTCTAGAGAGTCTGTTGATCCCTTTAATTCTGAACCCAGAACAGAAGGTACTTACCAGCATGCACCACTAAATTCACTTAATGGAAAGAGAATGGTCATTTACTGTGAATTTCAGGACTTCTATAATCCTTCAATAATTTACTATAAATAAAACGTGTGGTCTTGAATGATTCAGACTATAGTATGAGTGTGATTTACCAAAGCGACTCCCTGGATTCTGCCTCACAGTGAGTACATCATTATAATCCTGCAGCAGGTCCTCTATAAAACCGAAAACAGAAAAATGACTTCTGCATATCAAAGATTTATGAAGACCCTCATTATATCACCCATATAATACCTGTATATAGACTAAGCAAGTGCATTTAAAATTGTTGCAATTGATGTGCAGTACTTTTATGATTAAAGAGATTACAAGATTAAAAGTAATAATACTACAAGCTGATGAACTGGGATAAAGTAGTGTACATGAGAAAGACCTACCTGACGGATTGACTTTATTCTCCACAGGGACAGCATTGTCATAGGACTCTAACTCATCCTCTCCCTCTGATTCTCCTAAAGTAAAGCACGATCATTAAATCCCTTTTGGATCAAATGGCTAGTTAATCAGAATCAGAATATCTTTATTGTCATTGTAACGAGTACAACGAAATTAAGTGTGGGGCATAATCCAATTCTTATACCTAACAAAGACAGAATGGGTAACACCTTCAAAAAAACAATGTAATACCCTAGACCAAGGGTGTCAAACTCATTTTCATTCCGGGCCACATCAGCGCTATGGTTGCCTTCAAAGGGCCAGTTTTAACTGTAAGCCAATATAAATGTTCTACTCCTTATGATGTTATTCCATAATTGCCTCTGCATTAGATTATTATTCATTTTAGCAACAAAGTAACGAATAACTAGCTCTGAAAGTAGAAGTCTAGGAAAAATAATGTCAAGTAGATATTCAAGTGTACAACTATTGTAAAATTTATGCAAAAAATGAGTTTGGTAACAAAAACATATGCTTGTGCATCAATGTATATGCATTTACAGAGATGTAAAAATATGCATGGGCACACACTCACATCTGTGTTAATATAACATTAAAACCCATTAATTTATCACATTAAGAAACGCTCATCATTACTCATCCAGCAAAGATAAAAATTTTCAAGTCAAAAACAGTTTTACCAGACAAATATTATCAAGCACTATTTATTACTTTAATTTTAACTTTTTTTGTCACAGTTAAGAGGGGCAGAACTATGGTACAACATAATAATAATTGTGCTCTGAACATGCAGTCTGTGGCATATAATTGCTTTGTGTTACAACAGCTAACCCGCACACACACTGAATACGAGACCATATACACAGTAGTATACGCAACACAGCGTATTCTAGCAATTTCTTCAGCCACAATGTAGCTGGCTTTCACTGCTGCATCATTTTTTTGGTGTAACTTTTCTAAACATATTCTGCTGAGACTGCAGTCTCTCTTTTAATTCTTGGACTTCTTGCTGCTTTTCTTGGTGGCTAAGGTGAGCATACTTGGCTCCGTGTTTGGTGTCAGAATGCCGACGTAAATCGTATTCCTTCAGCACCGAGACTGCCTCGTAGCAAAGAAGACATACCGGTTTGTCTCCTTTAAGCATAAGCATGTATTCACTTTCACATCTGTCGTCAAATTGCCTTCCCTCTGCATCAACTTTTCTTTATTTGAACATTTTCGGGCTATTTTTTTTTTTTTCCAAGCCGATCACGCGATTAGTTAGGCTGATATCAAAACACCGCCATCTAGTAGCTGGATACCGTCATTGCGCAGATCACAAAATCGAGATGCACTGTGTGACATTTAGTTTATGGCCCCTGGACTCTGTAAAGCAACATTGAATTGTATTTTAAGAAAATAATATTCTTCTCAAGCTCTCGTGGGCCATATAAAATGACGTGACAGGTCGGATTCAGCCCGCGGGCCTTGAGTTTGACAGCTGTGCCCTAAACTGAGCCAGCCAGCCTGATAAGAACAACAATAACCATCTACTTACAGACAATTATGACAGCATTGCAGTTCCTATCACAATATTCTACAACTTCATTCACTTCCTCAGTACCATATTGCACATATATGCAGGTCGTGCATTTATTGTACAGATACCTTTGTTTACTGAATGTTATGTTAATTAGGGGTTCTAGCACACAGTGCTGAAACCCTGTTGTACAGTAATTGTGCTGGTTCTCCTTCTTATTTTTCTGCCTTAAAAGACAATGCTTAGCCAAATTTGTAAGGCCTAGAAACACTAAATCTGGCAAAAAAAAAAAAAAAAAGTGCCTATACCCACCCACTACCCATACTGTAGGAGGCGCCACAGTGCAGTTTTACATAGTGGTCATAGCTCTTGAGACGTGCAGTCAAAATTCTTCTTTCCTCTTGCTCCATGGCTTATTCCTCACTAAAAAAGTCAATCATGGCATTTTGCTCCACCTACTTAGAATTTTTACAAATATGTATAATTTGCAAAACCTGCTTTGGCATACTACTAGAGTTTTCAACCAGCCTGGACAAATGTGGTATTGTTGAAATCAGAAAACTTAGTTGATCAAAAGATATCCCAAATACCTAATGTTTGCCATATGGCATGGCCACAGGCCACACCCATACCGTACCTCTTTCTCACCAATTTTGAATAAACAGCTATAACTCAGTAGATCATTGTGGTGATGTGTACCTAAGCTGGCACCAATTTGTCAATAGGGGATGTTACGACAAGGTGAAAACTACATCTCAAAAACCACTTGACAAATTTAGGGGAAATTTGTTATATATCACCTACTTAAGGCCCTGAGGCTATGCCTAGAGTGCTGTAATACGTAATGCAATAATCACCCAATCACAATGCAGCATTTATAAACAAACTACCCAGACAAGCCCTTAAGTCTCAGACAACCATAATTTGCTGAGGGGATGTAGAATCCCACCCTTTACAATAAATACTGTACGAATAAAATCTTGACCTTCGTTACAGTGATGAAGATGCCTATACTGTACCATTATCAACCCATATTGCATAAACAGCAAAGAGAATATTGGCAAGTGTCTTTAGATGATTGGAATGCTGCTGAACTGCAGTTCAATACAGACTGAACAGGGGCAGTTGACGGCCATTGTGGTGAGGTGAAGCGTGGGTAAATGGATCATTCCATACATTGGCATAACAGGAGACTAAGAGGTGAGCTATGTACTGCCATAAGAACAAAGTTCATTCGTATGTTTAAAGCCCAATTATATGTTAACATTGTATCGTAATACATGCTTGATTTAAGTATTTGAATAAATGAATATACATAAATGAATTTTCAGTATTAGTCTCACATCCAGAATCATACTGTAACTACTGCACTAACCCCCACATCCACAGCCATCAATCCCCTACCTGAGCAAGGGTCTTCCTCACTGTCCTCCACATCTTCATACCCGGAGGGCAGTTGCTCAGAGAGGACGCTTCCTGTGAAGGAGAGAGAAAGTCAGTCTTGTTCTCAGGGAGACGCTGCATGATGTTTCTTCAGCTGATTCCTCACAGACTGAGAGAAGACAGGATGTTTGGTGTTAGAATACTTAATGCTCATGCCCACAAAAAAAAAACAAGTAACCAATACTCTAATCATCAAAGTCTTCCTCCTGCCTGTTAGTCAGTGTCTCTCTCTTTCCAGCAATGCAGCTATGAGGCTCTTGTGTGGTTTGTAAGCTCCGATCACATGATTTGAAATAGAGGGCCAACGTCAAATCTGATTTTACCATTAAGAATGATCACCTCATCAAGGCAGAATGAAGACGTGCTGAAGTAATAATTGAGCAGAGCTGGTCATGAGAAGTGGTTGCACCCGCTTCACCATTCATTTCAGAGTTTTAAATGCAGCCCTTGGTTTTCCTGTTTAGTAAACTCGAGTTCATTATATGAAGCTATATGACTGTATAGTTAAACCAAATGAGATAATGTACCAGGAGGCATAACATATCCTGAATTAAATCAGGTGGATTAGGGAAAAATACTCTGTAACATGCTTTTAAACTGGCCGTCACTTTCACACAAATATAGACAATAACAGCAAAACAGTACTATGCTCACTGACAAATAGTCCCATATATATGCATGTGCATCATTATTGAATACTTTGAAGAAACAGGATAACAGCAAAGTTGGAAACGGTCAGCAACCCCCACCCCCTCCCATTTTACCTCTGAAAAAGTATTGGGACGTCAACACTGGGTTTACAAAATGCTTGTTTGGCGGTGAATTTGGAGGACTGGCTGGTGGGGTAAGTAGAAATCTGTGGCAGCACATTTGTCACAATGAAATCTGAAATGTCAATGTCATTTGGAAGCAAATTCCTTTAGAACTTTGTAAACACTCAAAGTGGCAATAACTGAGCTGAATGAATCAGTCAAAAAAGAGTATTCAGACACTTAGTGACAAGAAAATGTCTGTGTGGAAGGTTGCAGATACTCTGACAATTCCAAGATCAAGTGTGCAAAATATACTGAAGTGGTGGAAAGCTAAAATAAGTGTTTTAAACCTGCCACCTTCAAGTGGCTCAAAATGCACAAACTCAGATAATGACAGGAAAATATTTTCTATGGCAAAGAAAAAGAAATTTGGAAAAAAGGGGGAAAAACCTGCCCGACAAATTCAGCAAGAACTCAAAAATGCAAACGTTTGCATTTCAACTCAGACAATCAAGAACAAGGTGGAGCATCGTAGTCAGACAGCATGGCCTAAGCCAATTATCAGTCACAAGAACAGAAAAGCAAGACCCCCACCTTGTGCCCTTGTATTGTGAATGACGAAGGGAGTGTGATATCGTGGGTACGCATGGCAGCTTTAGAACCAGGAGACTTGGTATTTAATGATGATGTGACAGTAGACGGTTCTCATGTCATGAATGCAGAAACCATCAGAATGTCGCGCCCTCTCTCCCTCGTTCAAGGTTCATGGTTCATTTATTTGTCATTCTATTATGTATTTGCGTACATAAAAAATGAAATGCTGTTTCTCCCAGTGCAAATAATTAACAAAAACGAAGAATTTTAGATTAAAAACATACCACATGTAACAAAATAGCAACACATTTTAATGTGGCATTAAAGTGCAATTAAGCAGACCAACCATTGTAAGGTGCCTACAGCGGCTGTACAATTTAGACCATTGACAGTTCAGTTGTTTGGTGCTGTGGACATGTTAGTGGGAGGGGGCACAGTCCATTGATGATTCTGACAGCTTGTGGGAAAATGCTGTTCAGTGTCCTATTGGATCTGGCATGTATGATTGTGTACCTCCTACCTGAAGACAGGTGGGAAAACAGACAGTGAGATGGGTGATGAGGGTCTCTAATTATCTTAGTAGCTCTGCCATAGTAGCTTAGGAGTCACCAACTCCTTGGTTTTGCCAACGTTCAGGGAGAGGTTATGGGACCTGCACCACTCTGACAATTTCTCCACCTTCATCGTGTAGTCAGACTCATCATTTTCGGTAATCAGACCCACCACCGCCATGTCATCAGCAAACTTAATTATATGGTTGGAATTGAATCTGGCAGGCCAGTCATGAGTGAGCACAGTAAACAACAGGGGGCTCAAAATGCAACCCTGGGGTGAACCTGCGTTCACTGAAATTGATCCTGATGTGTGGCTGCCAATCCGGACTGACTGCTGTCTCTGTGACAGGAAGCTGAGGACCTAGTTACAGGTGCCAGCATTCACACCCAGCAACCTTAGCTTTTGCACCAGCTGTTGTGGAATTATGGTGTTAAACACTGAGCAAAAGTCAATGAAGAGGAGCCTGTCATAGGTGTTCTTTCTCTCCAGATGTGACAGGGTAAGGTGGAGTGTGGTCTGTCCATCCAGAGTCCTGGTCTGTCTCTCCGGCCTGTTGTGTTTGTCTGCTCTGCTCTGTTGTTCCCTGATCATGTCTTTCCATGCGGTGCCGTGCTCCAGACACCGTCCTCATAGAGTTGCATGCACCCTCACTACGCCTTCTCCATGTATTCTCTCTATCCCAGGTTCCCCAGTGCCACGACACAGAAAGATAAAGTGAATATTTCTGCACAAATGGCTACAAACAATTGGTTTGTGCATTTGTTATGTGGGCTGGCAATAACCCTAAGCACACAGCTAAAGCCACTCTGGAGGTCGACGCATAGAAGCCTGGTAGGAACTCCACTGAACTAGAGCAGGAACTGTAATAAATGCCCAAAGAACAAGGTTGAGGTGAAACAAGCCTGGCTGAGCCTCAAGTCTGGAACCAGCTGGGAAGGTGTGCACTCCATGCCAAGAAGACTTAAAGCTACGGTAAAAAATAAGGGCTATGCAACAAAATATTAACCCACATTTAAAAAGAGACTTGAACTACATTTTATCTAGATGTATTTTGTGGGCACTTGGCTTTTGTTAAAACCACTTAACTCATTCATTCATTATCCATCCAACTGCTTAGCCAGTATATGGCCATGAAGTTATCTTTCACTATTATCCTATGTAATTTAAAATATTGCACAAGAGAATATTATATGTCCAATTCAGTATTGACTTGGCATATGTTATTTTATTATATAATATTATGGTGAAAATTCTTCAGTTCAGAACAGAACTATGTATCATTAGAATTGTAATACCACCCCCCCCATGATTTTCACTGTTAATCAGTCTTCAGTGAGCAACTTTAAGTTCAGTCTTACTGAGGTTGAAGAGAACAATCAGATAGACTCACCCATCCATGGGGTTTTGTAGGACTCTGCTCTGGCCACATTGTAATTTATCTCTTCATAAATGGCCTCATGCATAGGGATGAGCCCCTTTTGGTACAGAGCTGGAGGGTGTACACACAGAAGTACTAATTGTGAGCTCTAAGAAGCAGCAGTATCTCTAAACTTCATGGATAAAACTTTGATGAAGAGCTCTTCATATGTCAGAGGCACAGAGATTGCCGAATATTGCTGGTATGTAGCTGAAACCTTACATAAGGTTACCAATTAAGAATTTGTGTACACACTATTGTCATTAACTCTCACATGCTCATAAGCATCTTTAGTTAGTCCAAAGGCATGATATATGTATCATTAAATGCTACTCCTGTATCTTACTTCCGCACCTCTCTTGAGCTCTCTGTTCCGATAACACTGAACAGCCAGTATCATCAGCAAGATAATGAGAAGTGGACCCAGGAATAGCAGAACCACAGGGGGTATGGACAGGCCCGGTTGGGAAAGCCTTCTGGGTACACCTGTGTACACTTCAGGAGACAAAACAGTGTGGTTCTGACAGAATCATGACACCTAAGATATGTACTGAAAACATGTACACAGATAAAAAGTAGACAAAATCACAGTGCAGCAATCGTGTCATATATCACCACTTCTACACACTTTTTGTGGGAACAGTGGGTGATGGTTGCAGAACATAGAAATACAGTCAAAGTAAATCGGCATACAAAACTTCACCTGCTCTGCCTGGAGCTGTTGTTTCTACTTGTGAAGTTGTACCTGCAAAACATGAATACAAACATTTAATGAACATTTTAATAAACATTCTTTCTGAATATTCGACAGATGTATTTCCGCCAAAGGGCTCCATTTACAAATAAAAAAGTTAATGCTGAGGTTAAGCTCCAGCTGCAGACCCAGTTTCACCTGTGCAGGTAACACCGGCATCCTTCTTGTGAGTGCAGCTCCTTTGGTTCTGAAGAGAGTGAGGACAATCCCACAGGTGGGGTTCATCACCCCTGCAGTTGACCTCATTCAGCCACATGGGGCCGTTTCCTTCTTCAAAGGCAGAGCTCCTATGAGCCTCCAGTGCCGCCCCACAGCCCAGCTGTCTGCAGACCACCTGGGCATCTCTCAGGTCCCAGGAGTCGTCACAGACGGTCCTCCAGAATTCCTGGTACCATAGCTCCACCCTCCCTGAGCAGTGGCTGCTCCCCCCCTGCAGTCTCAGGGGCAGCTGGCCTGGGGGGCAAGTGAAGACTCTGATCTACCAGCATTGCAGCAGGCAGATTACACGCATGAGGGTAAACTTGGCGAAGATCTGCACAGTTCACGTCAACAGTTTTATCTATTGCAAAGCTCTGAAACAGAAGTTACATGAGATTAAATTCTTCTTTCCTGACATTATGTCAATGCCAATGCAGGATTCGTTTTTGTGAAGCGATGCGAAGAAGAAGGGATCCAACTGACGTCTCGCTACCGCCTGACGAGGAAGACTAGCAATGGGCAATCTCGCAATGCAGCCAGTTACCCTAGAACACATGTCTTTGTGTTGTGGGAGGAAACCCATGCAGGCATGAGGAGAACATGCAGACTCCACACAGAAAGGCCCCAGTCGGCTGTGAGGCGTTATATGAGATTAAATCATTTTAATTAAAAAATGGTGTTATGATCAAAATGTTGCATCAAACCATACGAGAAAAAGAAAAAAATAATTTCATTACGTTTTCTGTCAATGCTCAGCTGTGAAATTGAAGAACTAATGAGCATTCAGATATTTATTGATCTCGTCAATTTTTGTTATACAGTTATAAGATAAGTAAGTGTAACATAATGAATCAAACAAGTGGTGGGGCATGCCAGTTCAGCCCAAACTCACCAACAGCAGGGCTTGCATATACTTCAACTTCACACAGAGTTAGGCTACCATTGGCTGGAAGAAATACGTTGATGTAGCGTCCCATCATCCCGTAGCAGAGAAAGGAACGTGGCTGACCTGCTGGGATGTAGGTGATCACAGCACATCTGCAAGAAGAAAAGCAAGATTTAGTACAGTGAAGTACAGTACTGTGCAAAAGTCTTACATAGTCCGAGAAAATGTTCAAGGCCATTTACCTGGGCAGTAATTTTATATTTGCTCAGAAAAAAACACAATGAAGCATTAGATCATAGACAAATATGCAGTAATACAAAAGTAATAAAAATATTTTTTTCTGTTCTCCAAAATGTTACTGATATCTGGTTAGATGGCTAGAACAACATAACATTGGCTTCTAAACTGCTCCTCAACCATGCCCTAGCCATCCCATGTTTTTATTCAGTTTTACCACCAGCTCTCTGTATTAGGTAACTTAGTTTATTAACCTTGTGACATATTGATTAGCCAACAAGGTGTACTTGAATTCAACAATGTACATATATAAATTGAACAGTAACAGTAAATTCATGATTAAGTGTTTTAAAAAATGTAAACCGACACACTTTGACAGACATAAAGTCATTTTTACAGCAACATAATATTTTCTTTGCCTCCCTAAGACTTTTGCACGGCCCTGTATCAGAGACCATGTAAGTTTCACAAATGAAGCGCAGCGCGAAGATCACGGGATGTACCTTGGGTTCTGGTTGCCATTGTCCTCCAGAGAGTTTCCAATGTGAATCTCAGCTCCGTGTATCCAATTTGAACAGCAGTCCATTCTGTTAGTGACAATCACCTCAGTCACTATGTGTGTCTCCTGCAGGTCCAGCCTCCACCAGGGTTTGGACTCAAGCTTAGTCTGCGTGCAGGATCCTTTGTCATAAACTGCACTGCTGTCTCCGTCGATAGCTTTGTAAGCATCACCTAAGGAGTCATACTGGGATGACTGCATCGCCATTCCCATTAATGCCACATTGTCTTCTAAACAAGAAAGGTAAAACGAAAGGGGAAAATGGTAGTTCACACTGGATAATGCTGATAATTGTTAGGCACTGGATTTGAATCCTCGACCATGCAATACCGTGTATGTTCACCTCCATTAGAGCATGACATTAAATCTATTTTTGTACTGGTCAGAAAGATGAATGCGGGAAAGATTTGAAAACAGCTATAGGAAAACTTTATACAAATGTTTTTGTGTGACATGAGGAAAATAATTAATTGGTATGAAATGTACTCAATCCCTTGGTTACATAATTAGCTGGTTAAAATGGTTAAATAATTATGGATCCTTTCAAGTCTTTTACATTACAGAACACTAATGTGGAATATTAATTTAATCACAGAAACACTTGTAGCAATTCAGATTAGAATAGTGGACATTGTAATTAAATTGTTGTAACAAATGATAAATGTGTTTTAAGAATACAAATCACAACTGATTAATCCATTCTTGGATTGGAACATTACTCACTGTGCCATTCTCCTACAGTGATAATTGATCAATATGAAATAATAATTATTACTGAACAGAACTAAGTTACACCTAGAAAGGCAGAGGGTGTGGTTTTGATTGGGTGCTATGGTATAGTCCCACTATCCAAAGACATGTGATTAGGTTAACTTGTGTCTCTACATAGTCTTGTGAGAGTATGCGGGAGTATATTTCTTGGAATGGACTTCAAGGTTGCTGTGACCTTGTACTGGATAAGCCATTTTGAAAAATGGGGGGATGGACTTTAATGTTCCTCATTCTAAGATGATTACTTACTCATATTAGTGGGTTGTGCTTTGTTTTAGCTAATAACCCCAACAATAGTACAGACACCTGAGATTGTAGGCATGGTTTGGCTGTTAAAATGTCTTTAGTTTTGTATGTGTGCTGTGATAAATGATGCCTCCTTGTTTAATCTTTGATTCATGTGGTTGTTGGCTTTTTCTACTGAATGGATCCTCATCTTATAATATCAATATTTGGTATCTGGTTTCAATATTTGCTGCGCTTATCTTCTTAAAAGCTCAGTTGCCAGTAGATTCACAAGTGCTATGATAGTTCTTGTATTACCATAATAATCCAATTTCAAATCATTGTTAAAAATAAAGGTAGTCCCATCGTCCCTAACACGGAATATAGAACACAATCAGATGGTACTGCAATTTAATAGCAAACACATCTTCAGGCTGAAGCAAGACTGAATCATTTTCTTAAATATTTGGAAAATTGTGTTGCATGTTAGAATTTTTAAATGAAGCTCAATGTTTTTCCAGTCACAATATATAGCATTAAACATGTATTGTGGCATATAATTTCATTTTATACCAACCAATGACAGAACTTGTATACACTTCAAGTTCACAGAAAGTCAGGACACCGACTTTTGGGAGTAACAGGTTGATATAGCGTCCCATCATCCCATAGCAGTTGAAAGTGTTGGACTTCCCTGCTGGGATGGAGTCAATCACAGCACATCTGTGAAGATAGAGATTTGCTATTTTCTAGCGACATAGCATGGAACATCTTGTCATACTCTACTCTTGTACACAAGTCTTTGATGACTGCTATCCACAATATCGTTCTATCACTGTAAACTAAGCTAGGTTTCGCTGGGTTTCTATCAACACATTTTAGCCTCCTCTGCAATGTGGAGACACACAGCCATACACTGATTGTAAAAAGAGAAGAGTGAAAAAAAAACAGCCAACGAATTTCTCCTTGACAAAACATCACAGAAAGTTTTCTTTTGACTTTTTCTGTCAATGCTGTTTTCAGAACCTTTTCTTCCATTCACGGAACTCAGGAAGTGAATATACCTTTGGAACATAAAGGTTTATAAACTAGATCATAAACCAGCTTTTCAGATACGAGTTCTGTTTCTTCTTAAAAAAAAAATCTAATTTCCCTAAGAAAGTGATCATGCAGTGCCTCCTGTATTTTTCAGAGATGCCAGTAAGCTGTTTCAAAACAGATAATCTACTATGTATATTATGTTTTTTCACTGACCCCCTTCCATTTTGGTCAGTTGGTTGTCGTAATATCTGTTTCATTTCAGCACTCATGATTTTCAATGGTCTTGTATGAGGTTATTTATTTATTGCAATGTTTTGTTTAAGATCTACTTTGGCTGCATGTGGGATTTCATTTCAAGATACTATATTATCTGAGATTTTTTATTGCTTCAGGTTCTAACACATTTTCCATAGATTTTTTTCCATATAAATTTATCCTCAGCATGTAATGTTGTCATGTATATCTTAAAAGATTGTCAAGAAGTTTCTGTTTTAAAAATCTACAGCATGGAGTGCAATTAAAAGTCTGCATCCTACCTACAGACACATCATCACACGCTATGACCCAGTAGGATCATATTGTACTTTCTTTTTTATTTATTCTACGGCACTCACCAAACCTGTTTGTGGCTGACCAATAAAGTCCATCACTCCGTTTTTCAAACCACTTATCTTATGCAAAAAGAGACTCAGCATTTTACCTTGCAAAACGGGACGATCCCATATTATACAGGAAGAGTGGCAACCCTAACTCGTGCCCATGCTGCAGCTTTCTTAATTTTTTATTCCAAGAGATAAAATGCAATTTTGATTAGCTTCAACCTCTGAGACAAATACTTCTAATTCTGGTTGAGTAAAGTTGTGTTTTTTTGTTCTCTGTGGAATTTTTCCCAGATTATACCCTTTTTCACGTGTTCTTCACATACGAAAGGTCTAAGCCATATGCGGTTTTTTGAATGTATTTCTGTATGCAAATGATTAAGCACAAGCATAAGCACAGACAGTATGAAATCTGGGATTTATCAAGCTTTATGCGTACGTATGTGGGTATGACATGCTTATGTAACTTCATTAAATCTCAGTTTTCTTGTGCGTATGACCATTCTAAATACCGTGTGTACAGCAGTATTTAAAATTCTTTCTAAGCAATGTTGATAAATGAGGCTCTGGGACCCTATCCCTGCCAGCTTAGGGCACTAGGCGGGGGTCACCCCGGATAAGGTGAAGAAAAGAGTGACTCTGCTAGATGAATACAAGTCTATCCATCCATTGTCCAAACCACTTTATCCTATTCAGGGTCACGGAGGGGTCTAGAACCTATCCCAGGAAATCGTGGGCACAAAACGAGTGACACCCTGAATGGGATGAAGAGTTAAGTGTCTCAACTAAATGAATACAAGTAGATATAAAAATGTACCTTGGGTTCTTGTTGCCATTGTCCTCCAGAGAGTTTCCAATGTGAATCTCAGCTCCGTTGATCCAGTCTGAACAGCAGTCCACTCTGTTACTGACGGTCACTTTATCCACCTGGTGTGTTTTCTGCAAGTCCAGCCTCCACCAGGAATTCGACTCGATGTTAGTGCCTATGCAGAATCCATTGATATACAGTGGATCGCTGTTTCCGTCAATACCATGATCAGCACCGCTTAAAGGGTCAAACTGAGATGACTGGATTGCTTTTCCCCCCAAAGCATTATTTCCTTAAACACAAAGAGGAAACATAAACACATGGCGTATGATAAAGGCATTTTTTGTATTAAAATACCTCAGCGACTCCACGGTCAACGAAAACAGCTTAGTTCATTTGACGATTAAAGAAAAATACTCTAAAAGAAAAACAGTGTCATTCTATTTCCGATTGTGTTTTTGGGGCCGTAAAAGTCATGTAACTGAAACAAGATCATTCAGAGCTCATTTCCCGTCATGGTTGTCACCAGAGGATGCAGGTGAGAGTACAATAGGTTTTAATAATGGGCAACGAAAAACAAAAAAATAACAAGCATACATTAAAATACCAAGAAAAATACTTTTCATACAAAGTGCTGTTAATATCAGATGCTTTAATACTTTTACTTAGGTGGTATTCTAATGGGTGACTTTTAACTTCTACCAGAGTCATTTTCCTAGTAAGATGTCTCTACTTTTAATCAAGTATGGGTTTCAAGGAGTCAGCCACTGCCCAACCATACAGTTTTTAAGAAGACTATAGTGTTACTGTAGTATTGTATTGCACTACAGATCTTTTTCAGCATTACACAGGGAGTGAGGCGGGTGTTCATGTAACATATTCATTTGATTTTTTTAAAGTTTGGATGCATACAGCCAAATCATTTTGACTGTTTTCTGTTAAATTTCATGAAGAACAGAATGAAACAGGCAGCGAATCCAAGCTTGTCAAGCAGTTATTGAAATAGTCAGATGGAAACTCCACACACATATTTTAAATATCTGTTTATGCCACGGGCATCATATTCCAAGATGTTTACAAACCTTGACAGGTGATCTGTGCCACTTCATTATTATTACAGTCAGTGACTCCCCAGTTGGAGGACGGGCACTGCCAAAATGTGGTGTCATGTGGACGACATTTCAGTTTACCAAGCCAGCGTGGAGCACCTTTCTGTCGAGACTTTGTAATAGAAGCATCCCCGGTTTTTCCACAATTGAGATGTTGACATATCAGATTCACTGTGTGTGCATCCATTTCATTGTGGCACACATTTCCCCAGGTACCATTGTAGAAAATCTCCAGCTGCCCAGAGCAACCACCAGCCAGCCTCATCTCTTTAAATTCTGCAGGGAACAGTAAAATTTTGCTGAATGCTACGTTGAATTTAAAAATTCCTGATGTAGCCTTAAACATTGAGTGGGACATTTACAATTTTGCACAAATATCGTGCTTTTCTCAACTTGGGCAGTATGGTAGCTGGGTATTCAAAGCCCACTTCTGCTTAGTGAGTGTGTCTGCGTGTATGTGTGTATGGGGAATTGTTATTCCCATCTTTATACTAGCAAAAGTAAAATTATTCAAACAATCATCTCTAAATTATGCGTGTGTGTTTTTGCATTATGTTGGACTGGCATCCCATCCAAAATGTTCCCCACCTTGATGGTGCCCTGTGATGCCTGGGATTGGCTCTGGGCCGAAACCTTGTACTGGACGATTAGATGGAGGATTCATTTTTAGAAATCCTTAACCTAAAGTAATAACTAAGCCAAATTATCATGTTTGGTGTTTTGTACTTCATGACAGAACCTTGTGTTTTTTTTATTTCCTGTCTGCATCGAATTAAAATGCCAAATCTTTCTTTTCCTACCTGAACACACAACTCCTACATCCTCTTTATGTAAACAGTCATGTTGTCCCCATGGTGCTGAAGGACAGTCCCACAGAGATGTCTCATTCCCCTCACAGTCCACCTCGTCCAGCCAGATGGGTCCAGTTCCTGGACCAAAGAAGGTAGGTGTTGGGTCACTGAGAGCCGTCCCGCACTGGAGCTGTCTGCACACCACCTGAGCATCCTTCAGGTCCCAAGAGTCAGCACACACTGTCCCCCAGGAGCCCTGGTGGAACACCTCCACCCTGCCAACACAGCCTCCCTCATCACCCACCAGCCTGACGGATTGATGCTCTGGGAGTAGAGGGCAAAGAGAATGTATTACTATCGAAAAGGCATATTTTTTCAATATCCTAATTTAATTTTTAAAATTAATTTGTAATTTTATTTACTTGTTCATACATAACATTGCAATAAACTGGAAGTATATTAGTTTCATTTATGTACCAATGATTAGCAATATTTACTCACTGGAACACTCTATGGACACCTGATGACCAGAGCTGCAGCTGAGTATCTGTGGATCACTGCAGTTCATCAGGTGAGGCTCACTCCCAGAGCACTGATACCCTGTCAGACACATGTCACTGTCCCCTGTCCCAGACAGGGAGGAGCTGTACAGCCTCACTGCAGAGCCACAGCCCAGTTGCCTGCAGACTACAGAAGCCTCCCTGAAGCTCCAGGAGTCCATGAGAACTCTGCTCCAGGTCAGCTGGTAGTAAACCTCCAGTTGGCCTTCACAGCTATTCTTTCCAGACAGTCGTACCGTCCCATTCATTGCTGAGAGAGATTTAGACCCTGCAAACACATGACTGACTGTCAGTGTTTGTCAGATGTGCACATTAGTAAAATAACTTTGACTTAATTGCATTGGATCCAGCTTTATCAGACACTTCATAGTTTTATTTGATGCTGATGTTAATAGCGCCATCTACTGAGTCCGTTTACTTATCTGTACCTTCCTAATGTTGGATGTAATATGTTTATATAAACAAATTAATCTTCAAGAGCTCCGTAGTCCTACCTCTTTTCAGTAAATTTCTATAGTGCCTTTCACAACACCATTAGCTAAAGTGTAATGAATGCATGGACAGGATCCAAGTACAAAGTAGGGCTCTATGATCAGGGTCAAAAGAAGCAGGGCCAAAACTGGAAGAGACAAGATTTCCAAATCCAAAGGGAGATTCAAAGACATAGTTGTGGTCATGGGTAGAAGTAGTCAAAATCCAGAATAGGCAATCAATACAGCAAACAAATTCAAAAAACTGAGAACCATCAGAGATCACATGCAGGCAGACTTTTACAGTGATAACAGAACCCTCAGTAATGGTTGGAAAACTCAATACCTCACACTGAGGTGTGGGAGCTGAGGGGGACATAAAGGAAATCAAATGATTGAATCATTGAACACAGTTGTTAGCACTCTGGGGTTGAAGGCTGAAGCTAAGCTGGGCATTACTGATCAAAGTGGTTTGGTTGGTTTGGCTGTCTTGGCTGGCTAGGCTGCCTGGGCCTGAGCACGACACCAAAGCACTTAACAGCACTGTGTGGTAATTATGATGAACAAGGATGAAAAAGGAAAAGGCCAGAAGTCAATGGAGAAAAGGAACCAAAATCTCCACAGCAAGGAAAAAAAACTCAACTGTCTGCCTACCCCTTGGGCATGCAACCATTATACAAAGCAGAGATATATAAACAATATGTATTCCAAGACTGAATCACAGTCAGGTCCTAATTCATATACGTAGCACAGAAGATTGATGGATTTTCTTTGAAAATTGAAGTCTGTCCTGAGTTTTATTTGCAAATTGATTAATGATCTATAATCATGATGTATATTGACATTACAGTACGGCGAAGCATCACCCTTGCACCGCTAACAATTTGTCAGGACCAGAGGTAGTGCCCACTAACCACCTAATTCACCCTGGTGCATCAGGGTGACAGGCATCACCTGTGGTAACTCGCCACTCAGTTTCAGTACACAATCCAACAGGCTGCAACAGAACCACCAGTGCTTAACTTAGTCCACAGAGAATGAAGCAGGTGGGTAATCCGGTTAACCTTTACGTCTCTGGCACTAAAATCTGAGATCCTCAAACCCCTGATCCTCTGTCCATCAAAGCTACACCCTGCTGCTGCACTGGGACCTTGGCCCTGCATCTACCCCAGACACATCAAAGGTAAACCTTGAGACACCCATGATTCCCTCTGTGCATCAGTAAAGCATCTGTGCTCCCGAAATATTTACTCTCTTATTTCCTGGGCATTCCTGCACTGTGACATAGACTATAATTATTGATAAAACACAAACCACTCATCCCTTGCCTCAGGGGTAGCAAAGAGCACCTCCATTCTTACCTTCACAGATGACTCCAGCATCCTGTCCATGAGAGCATGCAGTTCGACTCCACGAAGACACAGTACACTTGGAGAGGTGAGTCTCGTTCCCCTGACACTCAAAGACATCGCCCCAGATGTGGCCCCTCCCCTCTCCAAACCAGGCCTGTCCTGGTACTGCCACAGCGCTTCCACACTGCAGCTGCTGACAGAGGACACTGGCTGCTCTCAAGTCCCAGGATGCATCACACAATGTCCCCGAGTCATTGAGGAACTGCAGCTCCACCCTCCCAGAGCAGGAGTCAGGGCCACCCACCAGCCTGGAGTCTGTGTACCCTGTATTCAGCATAAAGGCTATTTGACCTGTCTGTTACTACATAATTAAAATACAATTCAACAAATAAAAAAAAAATAATAGAAAAACATTCGAGTCCACTGAAAGTGACACTGGTGATTTAACAGTGTGTAACTATCATTATTTAGACATGTTGTATTACAATGCATACGCATATGTGTTTTATTTTCTCTCCTGTATTTACATATAAAAAAGCCTTACCAGAACACACCAGTCCAACGTCATTTTCATGATAGCATTCTGGTGTATTTGAGGGTGACTTTGGGCAAAAGGAAATATGAGACTCATTCCCTGTGCACTGCATCTCCTCTCTCCACACCTGGTAGACGCCCCCCTTCCCGAACACAGCCCCCCTCAGCACCTCCACTGGGATGCCGCAGCCCAGCTGCCGACACACAACCTCTGCATCCTGGAGCTCAAAGTCAGCATCACACACTGTGCCCCAGGTGGCTCTGTCCTGCAGCTCTACTCTCCCAGAGCAGCGGTGTGCACCACCCACCAGCCGGACGGTTTGATGATCTGTGGTCAAGGGGGAGCGCTCAGTGAATACTTAGCAAAGTTACAGCAGCTTATTTATTTTGCTTCCAAAATTTGCAGTTAATGAGAGTTAACTGAAAGGAAGGGTGATGGACAAATTAACACATTTACACAAAAAGTGAAATAAATATATCAGCCAATAAACCTATTAAAGATTATAAGACTTCACAATAAATTGACAAATTATCGTACAATTAAAAGTCGGTAAATTGCTTTTGCAGCATATTACAAACATGGCACATAAATCCTACCTGTACAGATCACTCCAGCATCGAGAGTATGAAGACAGTGCACTAGATACATTTCATCTCGGCCACAGTCTTTCAGTGTTGACTCTGACCCGTTGCAGGACACGTCTTTCATCAGGATCTTTCCTGTTCCTCCTCCAAAATGACCGTATTGTGGTGCACTTACAGCATGACCACAGGACATCTGTCTGCACACCACTGTAGCGTCATCCATATCCCACCCACTACCACAGATTGTGCCCCAAAATCCTTGATGAAGAACCTCCACTCTCCCAGCACAATGACTGCCACCATCCACCAGCCTGACCTCATCACTGTCTGGAAGCACAGGACAGTCATATCAGATCAGGACTGCACTCAAATGCTAGGTTCTGTCTTTGTACGTTCAATACATCAGTCGAAGGTGGAAAACATTTTATTATTAAATGATCATTAAAAAGAAACATTTAATCACTGCTAAATAGAATAGAATAGAATAGAATAGCCTTGTGCCTTGTGCTTCCTGGCATAGCGGCAAGACCATGCTGTCCCCCAGACGGATACAAGATTTGTCCTTTTACCTATCGTTCTACTCGGACTCATTAATTTGTCCTGCCTGGTGTTAGCCTGAGGAGGACAGGCTTCCCCTTTGAGTCTGGCTCCTCCCAAGGTTTCTTCCTCTTGAGGGAGTTTTTCCTTG
>JAACJT020000318.1:0-20414 GCA_009936485.2 Gymnarchus niloticus | reverse complement strand
ACTTTTGTGAGCTCTTCAGTGTAGTATTATAGACTGAATGTCTGGAGCTGTTCAGTGTAGTCCTATAGACTGAATGTCTGTGAGCTCTTCAGTGTGGTCTTATAGACTGGATGTCTGTGAGCTGTTCAGTGTAGTATTATGGACTGCACTTCTCTGAGCTGTTCAGTGTGGTATTATAGACTGAACATCTCTGAGCTCTTCAGTGTAGTAGTATATGCTGGACGTGTTGGAGCTGTTCAGTGTAGTCTTACAGACTGAATGTCTGTGAGCTGTTCAGTGTAGAATTATGTACTGATCTTATGTAAAGTGTGCTGTTCTCATTTTGTTTGTTTTCAGTAATTTGCTCCGATTAGTTGCTTAGTGACAAATGGTTCTTCTCCTTAATTTATTGCTCGTGCCTGTCGTCTGCCAGGCAGGAGTGCTCTCTGGCAGAGAAGAACTGTTAGAACGAGGTGTTTTTAAAGCAGAAGGATGCTATGGGTCAATAAATTACAGAGAAGGACTGTTTTAGGTCACTGTTTTCAGAGAATCCTCTCTTCAGATCTGGTCCCTGCAGGCACTGCAGCTGCCCAAGTTCTGATTCACCGCTTTCTATACCCAGCTGAGGAAACCTCAAGACCCCCTGTCCTTCGTTTCTGGCCTTTCCAGCACCTTCCGGAATAAATAGCATGAGGAATTCTTTCATTTTGATTTTTCACCAGCACATAACAGCCTACCTTCTGTCTTACTGTAATGTTTGATGGGGGTTTTGTTTTTTTGAAGTTTGCACACACCAAGGAGCAGCATGCAAATAATCCACAAAGTCTTTCTGCAAGGAGAAGGAGCTGAACTTTGAAGCCTTCAACTACAGTTCCTGCATCTGAGTGCCATCCTCAGCAATTGCTCATCGAGCTGCAGAGGTGAAGTAGTCAGTCTCATGGCTTTCTCAAATTACAAAACCCTCTCATTCGCTGGAGTTTGCTGTCAGCTTCTTTTTACAATTGTTTGTGTTTTCACCGAGTCGTAAGCATACAAAGATATCACAGCCTTCACTGCATAGGAAAACAATTCACGTTTACCCTCAGAATATGTTTTATAAAATATTACGGTATATTCAGCCATCAGTGGCCATGATTTATGTGTGATGTCTGGCTCTTTAACTAAGCTGTACTCTACATACTTTTTCCAGTAAATTGTGACATTTTGAGAGCGTTGAAGGAGACCCAGCTAATTAAAGCGCTCAGCTTCCTTCACCAGACACTCTAATGAAGGGTAATGTTTCATCAAAGCTGCCACACTGGCATTTGTTGCAAGTCTATATCCTCTGCTCCCATTTCTCAGCTTCTGATTGGATTGCATATTAGAAGTTATTAAACACAACATCATCCAGAATCCCGAGGACAACTGGTCAACTGGGGCAGCAATGGACTGCCTCCTTGACTGCTCCGAGACTGTGTGCCCAATGTATACAGACATCCCTCATTGTCATGCGATGGCCAGTGTTAAAAGACACACCCCTCATCTTGGTTCCCTCAGAGTGCTGTTTGGTATTTTAATAGCGGAGATGTACGGTAGCTGTTCACAGCCAATTGTGAGTTCGTAGAACTTCAGAATCTCCTCACTGGCTGACCTGGGAGCAGATCTCAAGACCTGCAAGGCCTTAAGAGACCAGGCATACTTTCCCCTGCCTTCATCTGTAATTTATACGTCTTAAAATTGATTCTGCTGAGATGTAAAATGGGGCAGGGAGTGTTAAGTGTGGGGAATGCTCTTTAGTTCACAGAAATGAAAGCAGTACAATGTGAGATATACCATAAAAATCCTTGTTCTGCTTACCTTATTTGATTTCCGAGAGAGTCTTTCTATCACCCCCCCCCACCACCCTCTCCAAACTAGTGCTTAATTGCTATGGCCACATGGTGCATTGCTGTTCCTGGATTCTTCTCACTAAGCAGTGAAGAACGTGCCCGGCTCAAACGAGCCCTTTACCAATGATTGCATTCTGATGAACGTCATGCCGTTGTGGGAGTGCTTGATCTGATATCATTCTGATAAAACTTGACCACGTTTCCTCTCCAACTGGGCGGGTGTCGTGTGACTTAGTTGGGCGTGGATATAACAAACAGTCAGGACTGAGCGCCTCGTGTGAGATGGTGCTCAGCTCCTTGAGGGTGCGTATTCGAGAACAGACAGACGAGTATTTATTACAGCTTCCTACTCAATAGTTTCTGAAAGCAGTTTAATAGCAAGTGGTGTGAAACTCTGATCTAACCTCGTTAAACACTCTGCACTTTCAGCCTCATTAACATGGGAAGAATGTCAAAGGAGGGCCGTGCACCACCGTTTTAGTCTATACATACTGAAAGAATTCTGTAGATATTGAAAATCTCAGCCATTTCCTCAGGATCTACTTGCTTGTTCAGCTAGGCCAGATCTTCTGGAGTGTCTGCTCAGAGGAATGCATTGGTCTATCTGCTCTGGCTTCCTTTGCTTTGCTCATTTCTGCCCTGGTGAGTCTTGGAGGATGCTGACAGCTTTTTTACAGAAGCTTTGCAACTAGCATGCTCACATATGTGACAGGAACTTGAAGACAGTGGACGATGGAGAACCGTGAGTTAAATTGGAACGTCATGGTCAAGCACTCCCAAAGCGCCCTCTTTTCATGAACGGAGTTAACCATTTTCGGTGGACAATGATTAGTCAAAAGAAATTTGTAGCCCTTCCTGTGGTTTGAGAGCAGAACATTTTCGTTACTTTTTAACCTTCATAAAAGCAGTATATTACGAGGTTGCCGGCCATCAAACTTTTTCAGCATTTTAGGAAGCAGTAAGAAGAAATGACGTGGAATGTTCATGCTGTCTTTCTGACTCAAGCATCTGTGTTGACCGTCGCTGAGCACTTTGGGGACGCTGGCAGGGCTGTAATCGGCCTTGCTGAAAGGTCCTTATAATCTCTGATGAATGGAGCAGAATAGCCTTACCGTTATGTGGAAACAATGATTTGTAGGAAATGGTTCCTTTTGTAAGAGACACTCCTGTTTCCAGATGGCCATTTCCAACCTGAATCATTATCACCATGGGGAGGAGGATGCTGATGCTTTCTAACTGCTGTGGCTTCAATGTCATCTTTGGAGCGTGTCGGAAGCACACACTTAAAGGGGGAATAAATAACACCCTTTTTAATCTCAGATGGATTGCTGAACTTGTCACTGACACAATGAGTGGTGACAGATAGAGATCAGCCTGTGAGTGGAAGCTGTGGGGCTAATGCGAAGCGAGGCCCTTTGAGTCACCTTCCCAGCAGCCTTGCTGGGTGCCCATCGCCTGACAATAATACCGGCCCCCCGGTGCGTCCACGTACTCCTTTTTTTAAACAAGCTCCTCCCGTACAGTATATACTGTACCTGTCAAGTATGCATCATCTTGGCAGGCTAATGAGGTACCCTAAATCTTAAAGGCCTTACAGTGCCTTGGATTTGCAAAGTCTCCTCAGACAGAATTCTTTAAGTTATATCCCCCGATTCTTTGAAAGGCCCGTCCACCAGGTCCTGCTGACTTGTGTAAACGCTCTCATATCTTTATTGCTGCCTGCATTTAAGCATCCTTTCTGCTGAGGCTCTTTGTAAGACGCCTGTTGAGTGCCTTAGGATATTTTCTTCTCAGCAAATCCGCTTCGACGATGGCTGTTCACACTCGTATCACTCGCGTATCATTGTATAATAGTCAGCCTTATTAGCGTCAACACCTGTATTTTTAGTTTGCTTTCATCTTCTTTGTAAAGCGCTTTCATAAGAATATATTTATCCTTGGCAGAGATTTAGCAAGAACCTTTTTAAGCATAAGCTAATTCAATTTTTATTTTATCATAGTATAACTGTATATAAATCCAATCACAAAGCCAAATATACCAGAAGCCCTTTACGATCATTCGGAAGGACTAAGGAATTGGAATTGGATTAAGAGGTTCTGGATTTACTGGTAGTGTTCGTATGACCTCGTTCCTTCCTGATAAAGTCTGCATTATGACCGTGCCCACAGCTCCGACTTAGACCTCATCAAACATTTAGGGAGTCAATCGCAGCCGTCTGCGTCATCTTGTGGGTTGTAAACATAATAGATGTCGAGCAGTGAAGATGCCCAAGGCTCTCAGGGCAATAACGGTACGAAAGGTGTGCCTGCTAATCTGTGTCTTAGCTGATTAAAGCACCCTCAGCCTCATTTCGTTCATTTGTCTTTCAATCACATGCAATAATGTGGTAAAGGAACTCGCGGGCAAAGAAATGAGGAGGATGAATTTGACACGAAATCACATGGTGCTGTGGGAGGGGCGAGAGAAGGATAATAGAAGGCACATTTCATCTTGAGTTAAATTCACTCCTATTTCTGCATCATTCCGCGGCGTGGATCTATTCGCATGTCAGTGCGTTCCGAATGATTTCTTCACATAGGTAGTACTGTCCACACAGAGTTCTTGTGATGCTCGTTAGGAGTCGGCTAATCAAAACAGCACAATACCGTGTTTTCAGCTGTGTAGACAAGAGACCGCCGATACCTGTCTGAAGGCTCGACCACTGAAAGATCAGCCTGACATCCATGTGTCCAGGTGAAACTCTTTTGTACCGTTCAGGCTGCCCTGTTCCAGTGCTAACATTCATTACATAGGTATCGCATCAGCAGTTAATCAGACATGAGTTCATTTGCAGCCACCCCCCCGGGGGGGGGGGGGGGGAGGTTTTTTTTTTTCCCATTTGGCTCAAATTCCTTAGAATTGATTTTCCCTCGGAGACCACGGTGTGACTCCGTCATTATCTGGATGGATTCTGCCCGATATTCAGTACCTATTTCACAGAACGAGAGAGGCTGCTTGGAGCAGGCAGCCGTGATGGGGGCCAGGGGTCGCTGGGATCGCACGAGGGGTCAGATTCTTGAGTCGTGAGCCGATGCTAATTTCTGACAGGGCAGCACTTCTGGACGACGTTATAGATCGGCGCTACACCTCGGGTACAAACACCTCCACAGTAAATTCCAGCTGAATGATTCAGACATTAGCTAGTGTGATTTGCTGAATACCTTTCCTGACTCCTTTTCTGCGTGCATGCTCAGAATGCTTTATTGCTTTGAGGCTTAGGTGAAGACAACTAATTTGCTGAGGTTAAGGTATGCTACGAGTATTTTAATGCTGTCAGGTATGGTACATCGGCACCAGAACACCTGCTTGGTTCTTGCTAATAGATGACCCTGCCTGCATTTTTCCTTTTGTCTCAGCTGTAATCCAACAATTAAATGTGTGAGCAAAAGAATTTAATGTTAAATGAATGTCTTATCATTTCATATTCACGTAAGGAGCTGTTGGAAGGTGGGATTTTGTTTCCAGAGACTTCTTCGTGTAGCTAAACCGAGACGAGCTGACGACCCCGGTTTGTTTTTGCGTAGAAATACGAGTAAAACACAGCGCCAAATACGCTGTGATATGACAGTTACGTATAGTTAAAGTACACAGTGAAGAGACTTCCAGTAGGCCTGCGACTTTGACATCACCTTCAAGCCCGTGGGAGCCACCGCTTAAGAGCACGTCTGTGTCCCTGATGCCCGATAAAACTACAAGGTGCTCGATCATTTTGCAAGTGTTGTCACGGGTTGTGACGAGGGAGTCCCGCAGAAGTGTGGGAAGTGCCGCTGAAATGGCCGTGCTCACTCTGACTCTGAATATTTTAAGGGGCAGGCATCTGGGTTCGTTGTAAGTAGATCTGCAGAGCCTACAAAAAAACGTGCACCAAATGACGTTTGGTCAAACTCCCGTTATACGCACAGTCACGAGATTTATCCATTAACCGTTACTGCTGAAAATCTGAAAGTCGAAGGTATTTACTGCGACGATTAACCGAGTGTACTTTATCTGCTGAGGAGACCATAAATCTCATTTTGGCTAAAATTCAGAAAAGTAAATTAGGTTAGTTAACCAGTTAACGTTAGACCGGTCAACAGCACTCCTACGGTTAAGCCTCTGTACCCTATATACCGATACGGTATGTAGGCCTCCATGCATTCTGGGAGTGAGGCTCAATGGTTTATGGGTACCGCCTACAAACAGTGAAGTCTGGAAGAGAAACTCATTAAGTTCTATGGATGGGAATGGGGATTTTGATCTCGAAATCCAATAGAAGTATAATTGTGGTTATTCGTGCTGTAGGGTATGAAGCTACACTTTGCAAGGAAAATTGGCTTGCTACTTCACGCTCTGCAGTGAAACAGAAAATAGTCCCGTGCGGTGCCTGGCCTGAAATACGACAGTTACATTTCCACGGCGGTGAGAGACGTCGGGTTTAAGCGTTCCGTGAGTGTAATGACGTGACCATAATTAAAGCCATGGTTTAATAGGGATTTGTGCTTTTTCTTAGTCCTGCTCAGAATGGTGTAATTCCTCGGCACTCTATAGTTCACCCTTCTGAGAGTTAGCCATCCAAGCGGCTAACGCAGTAGGCCCAAATTGCGATACGATTAAATTGATTTGATCCTCCTCCCAGCCTGCTGCTTGAGTGGACAATAGCTAGCACACATTGTGCCTAATGAACTCTCTGGTCCACAGGCAGCCCCTGCGCAGTTGCGGTCTACGGACTGGCAAAGTGAAGGAAACGATAGGCAAGGCCGCCACTGCCGAGGCAGAACGCTGGGCGCTTCATAAACGATCTGATGGATTCGGTATGGTGATTACACGTTCCACAGACCTGGCTGGCAGTTTCGTGACACTGCAAAGCAGAATCGCCATCACGGCAGCCCAGCGGCTTCCGAAGATGAGCTCACCCCCGCCACCGAGGACGGCGGTGGGTGGACATCGAAGGACGAAGACGCGCTTCACTCGCTTTTCCAAGACTCATGTTGGATGGACGCCCATCTCTGTGTGTTTCTCTGAGGGCCTTTGAATGCGGACCCGAATCGCAGGATATTTTGTTAAAAACACACCTTTTCTTTCCCTGCAAAGCTAAGAAGGTCATAGCCTCGACTTAGCAGCGTAAAATAACGGCCCACACTGTTCGCAAGTGACTCTTCCTCTGCTGGTTTGGTTTTCGTACAGAGATAGGAGGCCATTTTGTAATCTCTGAAACCACCAGACAGCTTTATGAACCTGAATCACACTCCGACTGGGCTTAAAACGGTCATGTCCCGACAGAGAAAGCATTTCTCTGGGCTGTACAGGAAGACGACCTCTTGTTTCAGTCGAGAAGTTCATAAGATAACTGATTTGTCTACTTTACATGAATACGCTGGTGGTAAACATTTTGGTGAGGAGGACGTGGAGCGGATGGAAGGGCGTGGAGGTGTTCTGGACCTGTCGTTATCCAGTCAGGTACCTCTAAACCCTCTCCTCGATTCCCCACACTGGAGATGCAGTTAGGATTCTCCGGATGACAATAATAGGGCTGTGTGTGACCTTTCCTCTCTGCTTCAAGAACAACTCCGTCTTTGCACTTTTCACAGACAGCAAGAGTGAAGCAGATGGGTACAAAGTGTCAGCAGAAATCGGCGGTCTTGTGGTGTGCCTCCGCAGGACCGTCTCTCTGCAATGGGAGGCGGCACTGCGTCGTGGTGACTAAATCAGTCGGCGAATTCAAACAAAGAAAAGTTCTGTCTCCTCCACATGAGAACCGCAAAATAAATTGTATACCCAATTGTGTTAGGACATCGTGCATTAATTACTGAAATAAAGCTTCTGAGAACCCCTATCACCAAGCGACACATTGTCTCTTACAACAATCGGGTTTTAAATTGGCTGTTTCCGTCTGGCCGCATTGCCTCATCGGAGCATGCTCTGTTCCGCATTTATAGCGATAAAGCGGTCCTACAGCCGTGCCGGGGGAACGAGAGTCCGTTGTCTGCTGCTTAATTTCATTAACATGTTGTATTGTGTGCACAGAGAGGGATTTGGGGCTTGGCCTGCTGCAAAGACCCAGATAATTGAAAAAGAAAAATGTGAGATTTAAGAAGGGAAAGGTTATTTGTTAACATGGCTGCTGCTTTGTGTGAAGATGACTCGTTGTATACCTGGATGGGTCCCTTCCGGAGTTCCTCATGTCATTTCCCTAACCGGCTCTTAGCTCCCCGTTCTTCTCCGCTTGTACATTTTTCGTTCGAATTTCCCGAACGGAGGGTATTTAGATCCGTTTACATCGCCATAATTGAGTTAGTAGCCGCGTGTCCATTACCGCTGATGCCCTGGATTACGGGGCCCAGTGGGGAGGTGGAGACGGTGCACTCCTGAGAGAAAACACCTGGTGTCGGCCGGTGATGCCGCCTTTTGGTCAGTTAAGGGTTAATCTGCCACATGAGTCCAAGCACAGGTCAGGAAATGATGCCAAATCGCTAAGCTAATCAAGTCTGGGGAGTCCATATACCCTATAAAAGTCAATGGAATGTACACATGATCGTTCTTCTTGACAACTTCTGTTCACCTACACAGAACAGACCTAGTCTGAGGTCTACGCATCCTATAAGTGACTCTCCGAGACAAAATGGAGGATTTTCCTCTGTGTGACCAATTTCTTCTCTATCTCCTGGCTGAGATGGTTCTGATCAGCTTGTCTGTGACATGGGACTTTGTGAGGTGTTCAAATTGAAGACGGTTGAGGGACGATGGCTCTCCCAGCCAGCGGCTGCTTGGCGCTGAGCGGGATGGGGTGAGAGGGCATCGAGGGGGCGAGAGATTGAGAAGGACCTGCCCAGGCTTCAGTGGGCTTTAAGGGCCTAGCTGTCACCTTTGCTTCCCAGTGATGGAGGCTGAAGATAAAACAAGTCTGAGTGATTGTGAGCAGAAACCTGAGTCCCCCCCGTTCGCCAACTGGAGCTTCACTGTCTGGCCACGTTCTCACCTGAAAGCCACCAGAGCACCTTTTCACCGGCTAAGCTAAGTTGTTTACGTCCGTGTCTCAGTCACAGTACCAGATGTACCGTACCTCGGCGATATCGCCTCAGAATTCCTCCTGGACATCTCTCGTGTTACCCGATCCTCAGCTATGACTCACCCGTATTCCGAGATGTTAGGGGTAGACGTTCTCTTCCCTAACCGCCTACATCCTTTCAAATGTTGTACGTATATTTTCGCACGTTCTCTGTGGTATATGGATTACGCTGAAGATGATCACACTGGGGACATCACTTCCAAGGTTTGTTTATGTCGAGGACGCAGCAAGGTCTGTGAAAGCCTGGAGGACATCAATGTTCATAGTGCAGATGTCGCAGTGGGATGTCGGTGTGAGGCCACGAAGCACACACACCCCTCGTGAATCTCGACTCTCGTTCTGTACACACGCTTCTGTCGCCCCCTCGTTGGAGCTCTCCGATGGTTGGAAGTCCAGATTCCCTATCGGCATTTCTCCCGGAGTCCTGGATGTATTTGCCTGGGATCTATTTCCCATCATTCCGTGGTTAGCTTCTTAAGTTGCAGCACATCCCCATTAATGCGATGCGTTGCTTATGCTAAACCCAGAAACCTACACGGCCCAGTCGATTCTTTATACTGTAGATATTTAAAGATCCATCGCTGAGCGTTTCAGTTGGAAAGTTCTGAAATACAGAGGGCGCCAGACACCTCTTGAATTTCGTTTTGGTCTTGGCCGATGAGCCAAATCGCACCCTTGCTCGTGATTTAATAGAGCAATCAACTATCTGTCAAAACTGACTGATGTTTCCGTGGGGAGTCTGACACCCACTCCTATCCCAACTGCTCCAGATAAATTCCTTCTGAGGGAACCAGCAGCTGCCACATTCTCAGATTTTTTCAGACAAGACTCCCTTTTCCCACCCTTGACCTGCGCTCTTTCATCAAACCGGGTTGTTTCTTACCTCGAGATCTCGCTTTCTTTCTGTTCATTGGACGTGATGTGACCGGGAAGATTTAGAGTTCAGAAATGTGTCTGATATTCAAGGCTAGTGTTGATAATTAAGTCTCTTATTCAGTCATGTTAAGCAGTGTAAGGCCTGCCGGACTTGAAAGGGCAGGAAGAGGTTCTGTCAGTAATGGTAAACCTTCCTTTCTGCCGGCGTTTTAATTGACTATTTTTTTGTTCGGCTTGATGAATTCGCACAGATTCCTTCCGGACCTTTGCCTTCATCCCGAAATACACAAGCTGAAATCCACACTCACCCATCCGTGTGTTTTACTCAAAAGACATTCTCTGCATTCCTCTTTGTTCCGATGAAGTCGCTTCTGGTTTTAATTTGATTTTTTTCTCCCTCCTTTCCATGGAACAGACCTCTGTAGTGAATGGAAAATGTCAGCGAAAGTCACACGTAGTGGAGATTCGAAATTTGAAATTTTCTGCATCTTGAAGCCTTTTCTCTTTTCACCGACACTGACTGAAGTAGCATGAAGCCTGTGAGCTCAGTGAGACAATCAACCGTAGATAATTTTAATTCCGGCGATACGAGAGACCTTTCCGGAAGAGGTCTGTAGAAACACAGCCACATCGGTGGAGCAGCTTTGACCTGCTTTGTTTGTTGTCTACAAAGCTGATGTTTACTTGTAGGACCTCAGACATGAGAAACGTGCATTCCCTGAGAGACCAATAACCCAGTGACTCAAGCATTCTTATCTGTATCAAAATTATGATGTTATAGCTGTGATATTGAGGCAACGGGGATCCAATTGCAGAGAACAATGTTTTAATAGACACTCAGAAGCTAAAGTAACAGAATGCACAGACACAAATCTGTGTTAGTTCATCAGATAAAAATGCAGTTGTTTAGCATTGGCAAATGAGACCCCATGTAGAAATGTATCCCCATGTAGAAAAGTTGTCTTATCCTGGTGTCAGGCGAGCCAGTTTTGGGGTCCGAGCACAGGGTCAGACAGGGCCCCTGTAGCGATTAGCACCCAGGGCCGTAGTGAAGGGTCCTATTGCCCAGGTTAGTGATTTGAAAATGGAGGAATGGATATTTAGAATAATACAAAATCGTCCAGTGTCGCTGCCTCACTGAGACCTCAGCATGAGTGAACTCTTTAAAAGAAGGTTTAGAACTGATGCTGTACCGTCATTTGTTATATAGATCACCACGAGATCTCCTTCAGTACGTTTTTCATTATACATACATCCATGTGACAAAATTACTATCTGCATGTTATCTGCTTTCTTACAGAACAAAAGTCCGATATAGAAAACCGGAAAAGAAGTAGCTGTTTGTTGAGCCTTTCAGAGAGAACGTTTGACTTGCCAAGTTCCCCGTCTTATGGTGACACGAGTCATCGACTTTTCCGAAGCTCCCGACCCTTTGGTTCTGAGCCGATAGCTGCTAGTTAGGAAGGCGGTTTTCAGAAAAGCCCTTCATCGCCATATTTCGCTTGTCAACAGGGAAAACATTTTGTAAACTTTCTCGCAGTGCGATCGGTGTGATGTCATCGTCAAAGGATCGATGCTGAGATTTCTCGTATGATGACAGTAAACGGGTTTTGCGGGAGCAGTTGCCTCACACCGTGCTAAGTTATTAATAATTAATTACTAATATTTCATCAGCACAGTGTCTCATTAGACGTGTGAGTCGGCAAAAGTGAAATTGCGATTTGTCCTCGTCACTTCAAGCAATCATCTCAAAATCAAGCCAATATTCACAGATGCGTACGATTCAGAGGAGGCGGCACTGTGTAAACTGAGGATTTCGGCATCTCCCACCTCGTCCTCTCGGTGTCTAACGATTCCTAAGGCCCCGAAATATATGGAAGTCGTCCAGACGTTTAGGTGACAGACACGGAGTGATGCAGTAACAGACAGGAAGTCAGCAGTACCCTGTCATCTGGTCTGGATAAGAAAACAACAAAAAAACACGAGGGAGATCAACAAGGCAGATTAACAAGATATATTGAAGGATTTAATGTAGTTTGTTTCAAGCAAAGGAGATATATTGACGTGACTCTGGCTGACGGCCTCGACTAGAGGAGCGCTGTGAGTGAAATGTAACTCCGCAGTACAAATGGGTAAACAAATTGAGCACGGGGAAAGGAGGCCGCACTCCCATGCCTCTAGGGATGATTGTTTTTATTATCAATTTGCCAAATCCTGACTGATGACTGTGGATGAACTCCCCCCCTCCACATTAGGCCTAAAAATGTGTGACACTGTGTAATTGGTGCGTCTCTCAGGCACTAGCTTACACCCTGGCTCTTCGGGGGGGCGTGATGGATGGCGGCATTTTTTACTTTATTACGAAATCTAATTATTTTCTCATGCGCAGAAAAAAAAACAAAAAAACAAAAACAAGAAAAGCCCACATGCATCAGACACGGCTGAGTTTAAGATTTAATCCTGGGAAACGCTGTGAGCAAATGGGTTGTCAATTGCAGTCATGGCACAATAGGAGTCATAAAATGAATAGTTAACGAGGCCACTTCGCCTCCTATTCTTAATAGGTTCCCTTAATTAATGTGTGTTATCATTTAAATTAATTACAAGTTCCTGTTCCGGAGCGGAGATGTCGGGAGGCTATAACTGTGTAGAAGAGGAATTGACCACACTAATAGATGTAGAGATCTTCAAGGCTGCGTGAGGACTCATCTTTGGATGACTCTGTGCCATCTTCTCTCCTCAAGGCATATCTCGTTTGGACACCCTGAAGGGCATGTCCTCATTCGTCAAACGCTAATCATTTGTACATATACGAAATTCTGATTACTGTTTCTTTTATCTTCTCCTCACATCACTGCTATTGTTGCCAGTGGGCCGTGTTTCTTCTGCACGAGTCAGTGGTATTGAGGTTGCTGAAAGATTCTCTGATTAGCAAAGTGATGTAATGAGCTGTAATAGTAACTTGCTAATGCTAGGTCATTTCTGCAGGCATCCATGCCTAAATGCTTGATCTTAGCATTCCAAATCCTGGCAAACTCTCATCCACAACGTGAACAGAACGTGAGCATAGCTGTTTTCAATGCACATTTCCATGAAAAGTAATCGTCGTATGCTGCGGGTCATTACGTTCAGCTGAATTTGATAAGGCTTGTGGAGACCAGGAAGCTCAAGTGGACTCGAGGTCCAAGGAAGTGGGAGAGTAAGTGATTTGAGCAGTAGATGAAGAGAATCTGTACTAGTAGAAATGCTGAATGTTAGTTGTGGAGAAGTTTCAGATACTAGAATGACCAATCAGTGGCCTTAAAAAGGCCCAGTGTTAGTGTTTCGACCACCCGTGGATTATGATAGAATAGCTTTGAGAAGCCAGTGCTGATTAAACATTCTTGGAAGTAAGATGGTCTACCTGCTAGATGATTCGTTTTCATTTAACTCTAACCTCTTGGCACAGGTGGTCCGTCCATCCAAAAACAGCAGTGAAACAAGTGGTCACCTGGCACAGTGTGACGGGAGGGGCAGCGTGCAAAGATAAGCTGCAAGAAACACTAAGCAGGGGCCCAGTGTGGGACCTTGGGGCACGTCTGAAAAGTGGGGAGAGGAGAAGAGAGGAGGATGACAGGTTCTTTCCAGGGAGCTGTACGAGGGCCACAGATTCAGGAGAGAATGCTGGGAAAAAGACAGAATTTTAGACTTTGTAGGTTAAAAGAAATTGTGAGATTACAGTCACCAAAAGAAGAGAGAACAGTGTGAAAGATTCCATTGATTGCCAACAGCCGTGGGGTTGGAGTAGGGGGTGGCTGGGAGAAACTGGCGGGCACTGACGAGCTTGTCATTGCAGAGCAAGTCAGAGCCATGTGCTGGGAGGAAGGAGGCAGGAAGATACGACAGTGACGGGATTTCATGGAAGCAGACGTTCTGAGTGGCAGTATGATGGATAAATATGTCATCCAAAGTGAACGGGACAAGGAAGTGAAACAATGCCGCTATCAAATTATTCGAAGGTCATGCCAATCACAGCCTTCATGTTAAAGGTCTACTTCCAGTTTTTCCAAACTTGATTTTTTCTCTGATATTCCCGAGTAAAGATCCATACACGTTTTTCCTATAAAAAAGCGAGATTAAGCCCAGCGTACACTGAGCAGGGATGCATTCATAAGATAAGAATCACACCAAGCTTTTTTGATGTTATTACAAGTGTTTTTGGCATTGTGGAATCACTGCACGTCATCCATATTTAAATCACACCTTGCGTCCCTGAAAATGAGCTGATTACCATAAGCTTGAGTGGTCTTCTTATGTCACTCACATACAGAGGTGTTTTCTGCCTCCGTGTGTACAATATACTGCATCGTGAACGAACAGCGAAAAGGCCCCTCGTTAGAATTCTCTCCCCTAAGGACTGGGCCTGTCAGGACCAAGGTCGGCAGAGTAAAGGGGTTTGGATCAAAACACCTGAGGATGTTACTGGGCCCTGCGGTGAAGGCATGGTTGGTTCTTCTCCACCACTGGCTTGTGCTCCTGCACTGTGATTCATCTCCACGTCAGGCTCCCAGAAGGCTCAGGTCGTCAATATGGCTCCCAGTATGTCTGAAGTGTCTGCTGGGATGGCCACACCCCTTAAAATTTTACCAATGAGCAGTGTCTGTGTAGGGGTGAGCCGCCCCCTGGCCCAACATCGGAATCCAAGTGGACAGCCGAAGGTATAAATCCGTGTAGGTCCTTCGGTGTGCATCTGGAGAGGGCTTAAAACCTTTAAACTGAATACACTGTAAACATATTTTAATCTGACGCCATATAATTTAATGATTGATTTACAATGCTGTCGCTGTGATCACTAATGAATTTAGGTTGCTTCTGATAACATCAAAACTTGTCTTACTCTCAGTTACTCTCGTCTCCTGGCTTTGGTATCGTTCAGGGCTTTGCTCCCGGCCGGTTGAGCAAAGCCCAGCGCAATATGGAACCAGGCAGACGGTTCAGGGACCGGGTGATAACTACGAACTTGATGCAGGGTCACCGTGTTTGAGTCTATCCAGCTCAGGGACGGCCAGGTTCGGTATAACTGGATGGTTATAGGCCCAGCTCAGGGACCGCCAGGTTCGGTATAACTGGATGGTTATAGGCCCAGCTCAGGGACCGCCAGGTTCGGTATAACTTGATGGTTATAGGCCCAGCTCAGGGACCGCCAGGTTCGGTATAACTGGATGGTTATAGGCCCAGCTCAGGGACCGATGCAATATGTCTTAATAACATATGCAAAAGTTCTGTACCAGCATGCATAATTATCCTGGCTCAGGGATTGGTACAGTATGTCTTATCGATCCAACTCAGAGGCTGGTTCTCGCTGCCAGCGTGTTTGACTACGTTAACGTCACGTATGACGGATTTCGCCAACTCGGAGTCTGGTGAGAATTATCAGCGTGTTTGCCCGATACAGCTCAGGGACCGTTTAGGTGCGGTGTGTCTGGTAGATCTTCAACTCAGAAGCTGTGCGGCAGTTACGTCTGTGCAATACAGTGTAGCTACTCAGAGCCGGTGTACCCGCCTGAACCTGGTCAGGGATTGCAAGAACGCCACCACGAAGAACTCAGCAGAGATAAGAATTAAACAGAACACAATTTATTTGCTGGGCAGGCATATAATGTGAATTAATTCCAACTAGACAAGACAGAGATCAAACTACGTGGCCACACGAGTATCTAATATGACAAAGAAACATTCAAAATATCATAAATGATGGAATAATGTAAAAGACAAAATGGTACATACCCAGCAGAAGTTACATACAGTAAAGGAGAAAAGGGATCTGGCTGCAGATATTAACGCACAGAGCCGTATGGGAGTCCTGATTACAGGAAAACTCCATTATGGCTACACGGAAAGCGTAGGCTAGGAGGTTCTGAATACAGAAGCCCCCCCCTAATGTTTAGCTCCCTTAAATATCAGACCAAGTGTTGTGTTATCGTGTTAATGACCCAATCACTGACTAGATGACTGTAAGACAAAACATATTCAATTCCTGAGTTTGGTGCCCCCCCCCGACTTTAACGACAGGTAGCCGTGTGTCTTTGATATTCCTGGGGGCCGGGTCTTGTAATTAGGACAGGATTTATTCTAAAGTTCTATGTTTTTAAAATGATATAACATACCGTTTTTGAGTTGAGACCATTCTGCCAGTCGCACAGAGACCATTGAAACGAGACCGAACTTGAGGGTGTATATAGTGTAGGTTTCTCTCACTCTTCATGTACCAGCATTCTGTATCAGTTTTGTGTGTCCTGAGTTAGGGGAAGGGAGAGCAGGATGGTACTCTGTGGGGGGGTCTGTCCTGTGGGTCACCCCCCCCTTCCTGAGTGTGGGAAGAAGGGGAAATGAGGGGCAGGAGGCGACCCCAGCAGGGTGTCAATGTGTTGGTCGTTCCCCCTTCCATGAGATGGAGGCCTGGCAGATGTGGTCGTGTCAGCCACCCTGGAGCCGACCTGACTGTCTCCCCCCCGGGGGGCAACATGGCCAGTGTGTCCACAGCCTCACATCTGGAATACAGGAGCCACGCCCAGAAGTCACACTCCGATTTCTCAGCATTTTGTATGGAATTTGTGCTTAACCTTGTAGATCAATAATCTGAGCAGAAACGTGAAGCATTTGGCTGCAAATCTGCATTTCCTAAGACTGTACAACACTTAAAAACTATTACTATTAATTAGATTTCCAGGCAAACTGCTATGACCACAGACCTTGATGAAATGCGAATTACCTGAATATTGCATAGAAGTGAGATGACCGATATACATGGGCTAGAATCGCTGTTTAAGCCAGGACCTCATCTGTCTTCATCACGTCGCTGCGACATCACTAATCCCTGACCTCTGAAAGTCTGAAGTGTAACATCAGCAGATAAATTTGAAATATGTGCTGTCTGATTTTTTAGGTTACATCGCTCACTGTTCATCCGTTTATATCTAAATCCATTTATTCATATTCTTGCAAGAATCTTAAAATTAAAAACATAACTCCTGCATTTTATTAATATTCATGAAACCATCCATCCATCCACCCATCACCTCATCGTTTTT
This sequence comes from Gymnarchus niloticus, assembly GCA_009936485.2. Classification (NCBI taxonomy): domain Eukaryota; kingdom Metazoa; phylum Chordata; class Actinopteri; order Osteoglossiformes; family Gymnarchidae; genus Gymnarchus; species Gymnarchus niloticus. Next base: position 3,536 of record JAACJT020000318.1, on the reverse strand, counting down.
AGAGTTCTGGGGGGGCCTGCAGCTTATCCCAGGCAGCACAGGGGACAAGACAGGGGTGCACCTCGGGTGTGATCCCAGCTGTTTATGACACCCATAAATGAACAGTAATGCTTCTTAAACTGGACGAGTCAATGTTACCGTACTATTCGCTGTTTACAGGCCACATCAAAAACACAAAACTGTGCCTGGTTTACATAAAAAGCTACATGCCCTCATATAGCTTCGCAGAAAAGCAAGCAACATCTGAAAAATTAATGATAATTTATACAAAAAGACACACGACGGCAAAAAAAAAGATGTCCGCAGTTTTCTTTTTTTAAACCTCCACACAAAATGTTTTAATACTTGAAGCATTTATATTCTGAAGCTGAATTCTCCACATTAATTTGAATTTGGAGCTACGCTTGGCCTCTGGGTTAATTAAAAACGTGAATAATCCCCGGCGACGTAACGAAAGACACGGGCCTTGTTTCATGGAGCTGGGAAACATACAGTTTACACCTGTTCTGTATAATTGAACTTCTCCAGAAGTAAAAATGCTTGCTTCATAATTTTAGAGTCTGAAATGTTACAGGGACAGCAGCACTGTGGTGTACACCAAGCAGTATGGTCACCCTCCAACTGCTCCTCTGAGGGTGTCTTCTTCTCAAAAGCATCTTTCGTGTTCCCACCTGCTTAATGCAGGCGAACACTAACCCTACACGGTCGTCCGAGATCCTTAAAGCCGCCGAACGGCAGCACCGTCCGCATCCACGCGGACGGTTAAGCAGATGTAAATGTAAACACGGCTCCTTGTGGGGGGTTGCCAATCATCTTAATTGCTGCGAAAGGCGTTTTGTCCAAACCATGGCAGCGGCCTGCAGATAACGACGTAGTCTCAGCGGAGGGGTCAGCGAGGCTGTTGTTTTGCTGGGAGTGCCTTTGGGGGACAGTTAAGGGGACCTGAGAGAATGGGTTCTATTTTTGCGTGCATGGTGTTTGTTTTCACTTCAAGCCGGCTGCGTCTAGAGGAGACGGATACTGACAGCTGGCTTTGAGTTAGGGCCCGCTTAATGATTCCAGAAAAGGGATGAACTACCCTGCTCTCCTCTGCACAGCTAATTAAGTACTGTGTATACATGTGTGGCAACATGCGTGTACGGTGGAAATGAACGTCACAAACGAAAGTCACTCTGCTGGCGCTGGGGGCTGGGGTACCACACGCCAGACTGAGGTGAACGAGACACACTCCAGCAGCACGGCTAAACCATCCACCCATCGGGCCTCGCTTAGCTGGCTCTGGAAAGCTCATTCCATTAAAGTATTGTGGATTCCAGGTCCCGGGCCTGGGGACCACAGAGTGTCCAGCTTTAAACGGATAGCTTCAGAATTGAGAGAGAAAGTGGGTTTACTTCAATGTGGGAACTAATTTATTCAATTGAGTGCTTAAGTGATTAGATAGAACTGTGGGATTAGGCCGGCAGAAGCAGAATCAAAAGGTTTGACGCCTGATTTAGAAGGTAAGTGTAATTGTGTTCTCCTAATACCAAGATTACCAACTCTACCAGACAGGTACTGGTGATTCGCTCTGCATGTGGATGTGATGTCGGCTTGACTCTCAATAAAGCGTGGAGAAATCCAGCCGGCATCAGTAATGCCATGTTAGTGAGAGTTACACACACACACACACACGTACGTACGTGTGCTTGCCTCCTTTTCTGCTTTACGGTGGCAGTACTGTTATTTGTCTGGCTCGTTACAGTGTATTTTTCTTGTTTAAGGCACACGCCAAGCCGGTCACGGCAGAGTTGTAGGATACACACCGCTGATGTCATTGCGCTCGGTGCCCCAGCGCGGCGCGAAATTCGGTCGGCACTCAACCCAGCGGCTCTGCCTCCTGCAGCCTCTTAAAACGTTGCTTTCTCATTTCATCACTTGTTTACACAATTTTGTTTTGTTGTTTCACTTTTTCTGTCATTTTGTGGCTCATTTTGTTTAGCATTCCTCCTTCTGTGTTGTTTACGTACCTTGGTTTCGTTTCACCGTTGTCTTCGAGTAAGAGATAAAACTCTTTTGCTCAGTGAAAATCTATTTCAGCTCTGACGACTTCACATGGACAGATCAACAGATTTCTTTATTTTTTATTTTTTTTATTCGCCTGCATGACGCAACGAATGTCGTGCAGGCCACAGACCGCTGCCAGATGCCCCGTGCTTCCGCTCAGATCCGGGAGGCCAATCCCTGTGTCCAGGCCACAGGATGTCCGTTCGGCCTTTTTGATTTACCACGGCGCGAGAGAGGCTGGTCAGCACTACAAACGTAGAGACGGTGCTGCCTGGGGCTCGGCTGGCCGTCTTCTCCGAAGGATCCTTCACACGTGATGCTTATGCTTGAGCCATTTGCTTCTTCCGCTGACTGCATATACATAGCCCGTCCTGTAAGCTTTTACTATAATTGTTGTTTTTAAACTCTCATTTGTTGTATTTTTGATATCGCCATGGGCCCACCATCCAGCTGTTTATCCAGAACATTGTTCTGGGGGGGATTTTCTTACACCAAACTTTAAGTATATGCCGTAAGCGGCAGTCTAAAAGTGTAACAGAGTACTCAGTGAATAAATGTGACTTTCTTCAAGCCCCCAGTGGTAACCACACCAGCACCTGCCTGAAATGGAGAGCAGATCTGGCTTTTTACTCTGATGCCGGTAGGAGCCGACGCTCTAAGCGCTCTGGCTTCCATAATCAATATTTCATACACCCTGCAGTTTACATTTACATGAAAAAAAAACAGTTCTGCACCGTAATCTATCTGAGGCAGAACGAACAGTGAGGAGGAATCTTTGTTTTTGCTAAATAAAGAATTTGTCTGGGATCAAAGAGAGAGAGTGGCAAAGTTGAACCATCTCCTATAATCAGATATTCAGGACTTTTTCAAAAGCAAGTCTTGTCTCGTTATGTGTCAGATCTTCCTCTCGAGACTTCCAGATGGTTTTGTGGCTTAAAATGGAAGTTTTCATGAGAAGCAGAGGACCCTTTGACTTTCGATGAAGTATTTATGCCCCTGAACAGGAACTGGCAACACATTGTTGTTAATTATTTAAAATATCACAATAGATAGCCTGTAATGGTTACATGCCACACAGCTAAATTATATACAAAACACATTCATGTCCATGTTAAGATACTTCAGACATAACGGTGAATTTTTGGGAAAGTTCTGGATACGTTCACTAATAACTTTTATTATTTATCAAAAGCTTGGGTGACCAGCAAGAGACGTATTAATGGGCACTCCCTTATTTCATCTCTACAGTTTATGCCATCTTTATTTCTGGAACCATCGGCAAAGCCATCCATCTTCGATTTGCTATTCCTGGTCAGCTTCAGGTGGAGCCCTGGAGATACCTGAGGCAGCATAGGGTACAGGGCTGGGGTACACCCTGGATGGGAGGCCAGTCCATCACAGGGCACAAAGCCGAGGTACACCCTGGATGGGAGGCCAGTCCATCACAGGGCCCAAGGCAGGAGTTACACCCTGGATGGGAGGCCAGTCCATCA
>JAACJT020000317.1:0-20421 GCA_009936485.2 Gymnarchus niloticus | reverse complement strand
CCGTCACCAAGTTCCCCCCTTAGAATGTGTCTTGTGAAAATGAGACCCCCCCCCCCCCCCCCCCCCGCCGTCTTCGGTATGCCAGTGAGAAAAGATTTAGCCTACATAACCTCTCTTCATACGGCATCTCACGGAAACCTGTGATCCATTTGGATCCCCACCATTGCACCTTTCCCAGGAGTTCCATCTCTCCCTTAGTAAGAGGAAACAAAGCAGGCTGACCGTACTCCAGAACTGGACACACGTGAGATGAGAACAGGGTCCGAAAAACCCCAGGTGTCATACGTGAGAATGACCGTCGGATGGTTCCAAGCAGCCTGGAGGCAGCAGTCACTTTTTGGATGGTGTCTTCTACAGATTTGAGGTCCGAGGTGACCATAATCTCAAGATCCTTCTCAATGGATTTTGAAGGGAGGGTAGCACCGGCGAGGCTGTATGTGCAGAAGGGAGTGTCTGCTCCAATAGGTAAGACAAAACATTTGACATAGTTAATCGGGAGCTCCCATTTCATCGACAATTCATGAAGGGCATCTAGAGCGTGTTGTACAACAACTGCGGACTCTGACGACGATGCCTCAGCCCAGAGCTTCAGGTCATCGGCATAAAAGAGACAGTCGACTTTCAGGACACTTAGCAGATCATTGACAAATATCTTGAACAGTTCTGGCCCGAGGACAGATCCTTGTGGCAACCCACTTGATACACAAAGGGATGGTGAAAGGGTATCGTTGACCTTAACTCGTATTTGACAGCCACACAGAAATTCAGCAATCCACTGCCAAAGTTTGCCCTGCACCCTGTATGCATGCAGCTTCGTTAAGAGATGCTGGTGGGGGACCTTATTGAACGCTTTACTGAAGTCAATAAAAATGACATCCAGGCGGGCTCCCCTATCAACTGCTGCTGTCCACTGCTCCCTAGCAAGTAGAAGATTAGTGGTACATGAGCGATTCTTCCAGAACCCGTGTTGTGCTGAAGAGATCAGTTGGAAGTTCTCAAAATGGTGTTGTGAGGCATGTTTCAGGATCCTCTCAAGAGTCTTACACAGTACCGATGTGAGACTAATTGGCCTGTAATTGGCTGGCTCATATCAGGGACCATTCTTGTACATAGGTTTCACCACTGCTAATTTCCACTCGTCAGGCATGCGGCCTTCATCCAAAGAATGACGGAAGATACTGTAGACAGGCTGAACTAGGTATGCAGCAAGTTTCTTCAGTATCAGAGGAAGGAGGTCGTCGGGGCCCAGGGCAGAGTGTGGATCTAAGTCCTGTAGCAGTTTCAAAACGGTTTCAAGGTCAAACTGTATGTCAACAACGTTCCTGGACTAAATGAAGAAAATGCTGGTGACGGTGACGACTGCTGAGCAAACACCGAGGCATACTGGGAAGCAAGCACCTTGGCCTTTGCAAAATCATCTACTGCAAGCTCAGAAGTCCCGGGCAATTGCAGAGGGGGAATACCCATGCCAAATTTGGTTCTGCATTGGAGGTACGCGAACAGCCGTTTGGGTGCCAGTTTGGACCCAGCCGCCAGGTTGTTTTCATACTCTTCCTGCTTCACACGCTTCTGATGGGTACACGCATTTCGGCAAGCCTGGTATTTGGCGTAGTCTTCATTAGACCCAGACCATTTGAAATTATTCCACAGCCTCTTTCTGCATGTCATCAACTCCCTTAGAGCTCCATCAATCCAGGGAGGGCCTTTACATATACGACGCTTGCGAGTAACCGGGATTACACTGTCGCATGGCATATCCAGTTTACGACACAAGAGCATCCAATGCACATTCACATCAAAGTCATCGGGAATAGTCCAGTCCACCTTACAAGCAGCTTCCTCTAGTACTTCAAAGTCAGTTCTCCATACTTGTCTACGAGGAGTCATATCCGTGCGTATAGGGGCACCCCCCGTCCAATAAATTTAAGGGCAACGTGGTCACTGGTGCCAGTTGGAGGGTGGTATTTGAGTGAGTCAATGTCGGATGCCCTCGGCCTAAGGATTAAGTCAAGGGTATTCCAACTCTGATCCACTTGCAGCCTGGTAGGTTCCATAATGTGCTGAATAACGTAATAACACTAATAACGTAAATTTTTTGCAAGACCTACATTTTAAATGTATTTTATACAGGTTGTCCAGGTTCAACTGGAACATGGACAACCCCGTATTCCTAAACCCCTCTCTGTTAGATCCAGTTAAAATGCTGTTAGGTTCCCTTCAAGTTGAATTTGTCTGTCATTAAAATGCAATAATGCTAAATCAGCAAGACATAAATTGAACACTAAGGTGATTGAAATGGGAAAATAGTATAGAGGGGCCGTAATCTTGTGATGTGAAAACGTACAGAAATATTCAGTGATGAAATACCTCAGAAATTAAGGCATGAACCTGAAGTGTCACCTGATTGGGACTGGCTCTCCCAAATTAATCTTTACGACCAAAATTAAATTACATAAGACCCCTGTACTTTAGCTAAATAAAAGTCAGTTAAACTTCTCCCACTCCACAACTGTTCATGCTACCTGGCACAGACATGGCTAACATATAGAGATGGTGTCAATGTTTCTATATAACTGAAGGAAAGCTCTGATCTTCTGTAAACAGAATGTGTATGGTTGCAACACAGCTGGAAAAGTGTAGAGCTTGGGAAAGGTCAGAGTTCACCACTTTATTTTGATTTTTTTTTTTTACAAACTTTATTATACATCACTTAAAATACAATGACACAATTGGAATCCATCAAATCTCAGATTAGGTTCAGATACTCAGGATTAATCACGTTCCAACAAATACATAAGTCAATAACAACATTCAGAAAGACCATCAGATAAACCATACTTATTTAGGTCCATCAATTAACAGTATTTCACCAATCAAACTGCAGAAGTGTAACATTTGCTATATTCAACTCCAGTAGTAAATAATGAAACTCTAACAACAATAAATAGTTGGATAAATATTATGAATTTCAGTTAACATACCACTGTGCTTAAAAGACAGTAATAAATAATAATTAAAATCAGTTTCCCTTGCGATTAAATAGTTAAATATATAAAACATTCAGAAAATAAAAATCAGCACATTTTCAGATTAGTTCTCAGTTTATTGAGGGATTTTTTCCCCTGGGTGATTAAACAGTTAAATAAGTTAAACATTCAAAAAATGAAATTTGGTGTGTTCTCATAAAACGCTACCCAGGCTTAAAATCCATTAAAAGGGATGTAACGTTAAGACGACCACTTACCATCACTCCATTTCTTTTAGTCTCTTAGGCAAAGTGGCTTGGAAGTTAGCACTGTTGCCTTGCGGGTTGGGGGTTTAAAACCCACCTCCATTGGTGTGAAATTTGCATGTTCTCCCCATGGTTCGTGGGTTTCCTCCTGTGGACCAAAGACATGTGATTCAGGCTGACTGGCATTTCTAAATTGCCCATAGTGTGTGTGTGTGTGTGTGTGTGAGAGTGAGACTGTGCCCTGTGATGGGTTGGCACCCTGTCCAGGATGTACCCCAGGCTTGTGCCCTGTACTGCCTGGGATAGGCTCTGACCCTTTCCAAGATAAGTGGTTGGGGGCTGGATGGACGTTCTCCATCCTTCTGCATTAAAAATGGATTGATAATTTGTACAAGTATCTGTAAAGTCATCTTAAAAAATGCGATGTACAGGTGTGAGATGACACTGTATTGCTGGCATCTTTTAAAGCGCATGTTAATTTTATTTCTGTTTTAGGAAATCCCCTATGGGTGTCAGCAGTGATCTAAAGACAGGACTGCTCAGTTCCACATCCCCATCTTCTTACTGGCTGTGTTCTGGAAAAGGGAATACAGCATGGACACCAGGATTGAGGCGAAAAACAACGAACCAATCTGGAAGGATTCCAGGCTTACTGCTTTAAACTCCTCGGGAGGCAAGGAGTCCAGGAGTGCCGCAGAGAAAGGACACAATGTCAGCCAGTGGGACTCCTCAACAGGGAAAGTGATGTCGCAGACAAAGACTCGGGACAGCAGAAAGTCGGGGAAGGGCAATGGTTCTGATGTAACATCTCTGGCTGATGATGCAATGCATGGAGGTAGGGGTCTAGTGGAGCAGGTGACCCTAAGGGGGAGTGTGAGTGGTAGGAGTGACAAAGGCCCAAGTACAGCCTGCGTGGACAAGGAAGTCTCTACTGCTGTAACTGAACAGGAAATTCTGGAAGTTGGTCCGCTGGTCAGACTGTCAGAGGCTACTTTGGAAAAACACGGTGGTAGCATTAAAGATTGGCCCTTTGAAGAGGTACTCATGGACAGCAAAACACCGAACCCTAAGACTGATGCACCTGTGGATCAAACAATGCAAGAGGTGACAGAAACAGGATCTGGACGATTCCAAAATAACGGATCCTCTAAATCAAAGATATCCAAGCAGGATGAAGCTGAGATCCCAGGAGGACAGACAGGCCAGGCTGTCCTGGTGTCTCCGAAGCATAAAAGTTCTGCTGACCCTACTAAGTCTATTTTGAAATCACGTCCACCACAGAACCACACGCAGAGCCCAACATGTGAGGGCACAGAAAGCTCCCTGGTAGAGCTCCAGCAAGAAGGATGCGGAAAAGTGACAGAGCAGGTAGGAGAGAGCGCAGCGGTGACAGAAGGCAGTGAAATGTTATTGGTGAAAGCGGAGCAGGTTGACGCCAGGAGAGAGGTGAAGGCCTCACCTGCAGACTACACGGAGACTCTTCGAGACTGTCCCTCGTGTGAACTCAAATCCGCACTGTTCCTCGGGAAGGATGCCTCCGCTGGAAGTCAAAAAAGCCAGCCCCCCCCTGCGGGACCGATAGCAGGAGCTCCTCAAAATCCTCAGATGTCACCAATGGGAAAGCAGCACAATCAACAGGAGCACCAGCACATACAGTTTAAGGAGGCTGCCACCATGACAGTCTTCGAAGAGTGGTGTCCGCCTTCCAAGAGGAAATGCCGCGATGTTGAGGTACAGACCGTAGCTGACGTCTGCAGCAGGTCGGCATGCACAAGCCCGTATCTCTTACCAACTCCCATGACCAAACACTCTTCGTGGCTAGAGGAAGAGGAGACAGACATCCTTGCTGTGGTCAGTCGGGTTGACTGTGGGGCAGAAATCCTGTACCAGATCGCACCTGGTGAGGCCTTCGCTGGCAGAAGAGGACACGTCAGTGGAACGGAAGTGCAGATGGTGGCCCATTGTCAGGTCCACATGAATCCTGCCCTTACCGACCACCAGAACATAGATCACCTGTTAGAAAAAGTACGACTGGAGGGTGGCAGCTGTAAAGGATCCCAGACTAAAGCCTTTTATGGGTCAGCGTCAGTACAGAACTCTGACATGGAACTGGAACCAGAGACAGGACGGCTTCCACCATTACAACCAGTATACCAGATAAACATTCAGCCATGTCAGCAGCCAAACAAGATGCCTGAAACTGGGCTTTGGGAAAATGGGTCACCGGTCATGGACTCATTGCATCAGTCAAGTTCAGCACATGAAAACGGAAACAACGCACCGAATTTACAAGAGACTCAAGTGAGTGAATTGATGCTATCTATGGAGATGTCTGCCACACAAGATCCTCTCCCCTGTGTGAGAGGAAGCGGGTCAAAAAAAACTAAATTACAGTTTGTCCTGGAGAATGACCAGGCAGGTCCAATAATGTCAAAAGATGATAACGTCGACCATAAAACAGGTCTCCATGAATGCTGTTCCTTTGAAGTGGAGCAGTGCCGGGAAGTGGACCTGAGTGAACCAGTAGCATTAAGCCATCACCCAGGAAGTGTGGAGGAAGAGGAAGAAATGAGACAAGGAAAGGAAGTGAGCAAAGTGAGGAAGCGAAGCGAGTGTGAGGTGGTGCAGGATGTGGTGTGGGACGAGCAGGGCATGACCTGGGAAGTGTACGGGGCTTCTCTCGATCCCGAGTCCCTGGGCTTTGCAATTCAGAGCCACCTGCAGTCGAAGATCAGGGAGCAGGAGAGAAAGGTTAGGGCTATCCGGAAGTCCATCTGCTCGGAATCATCCCAGGGTAAGAAGGGCAAGAGGAAGTCTCACAATGTCTTCCGGGTTCTGCTGAAAAATGTCCGTCGGCCCTCCTGCTGGGGGCGTCCCCGTCCCTCATCGGGACTGGACTGAAGGCTGCGGTTATGCCTACCCCGCCTGTGTGGGCCTCCCCTAACTGGAGATATGGACCCAGATGAAAAGTTCTGCTGTCACAGACCACAAGCTCCATCCACTTCACCACCTGGTCAATCTAGTCATGGAGGACTTGGGAACTTCAACAGCCTTCGCTCCACATAAACCTTCAGTTGAGCCTGGGAAATGTAAACAGAGAACTGTGATATCGAAAATAGGTGATTAAACATTTGTTTAGTCTGCTTGTGATATATACAAGAGTTGAAACAGTATTTTAACCATGAAAAGTGCAATAATATACAGTATTCTGCATGTGTGTATATTTCAATATTAATCTTTGGGCCTGGAACTGTACTGCAAAATGTCTGCATCATTTTACATTCCCCTAAAATCTTCAGAAATATGGGCAGCTGAATATCAAGGGGAAATTTCACTGGTTGGAAAAGTGTACACGTGTTGGTGGTTTACTGCATTAAGTGTTTACCGAACATCAGTTTGAATCCATGTTTACCCGCTGATCATTTGCAGTGTTTTCCAACCAGTTTCTCAAATTGAGCTGTTACATTAGTGCTGATTTAACATCTTTGTCTGAATTGCAACCACGTTCCTGACAATTCAATGTCAGTTTTCTGTATACAGTTCTTATGAATCATTTATATTTCATAACCAGTGGTTTTCTGCATGTCATGCTGATATTCAGTTGTGTGGGCACTTCGACATATACACTAGAAGACACGTAAAAAGCTTTTGGCTTTTTTGATAGTAGTTTATAAGTCTAACTGAAAGAAGAACTTTCATTTCTGGAATGATACAGAATAAAATAAAATAAACGTCCTTATTTTATAAAATACTAGAAAGTTGTAACCTTAAAATGTTTCTTTCTGCAATGATGAGCCCTAATACTTACACTAGTGACAATCACAATGATTAGTTAGTAGACTATAGTGAGAAACATGTTCATTGTAGTGTCACTGACACTAATAAATGCTTCACTAAATTTTGTCTCTTCCCTGTTTTTTTATGAGAAAAGCCCCAAAGACCTTAAATGTATGGAGTCACAATCCAACCAAGTGGAACGGGCTAAAAATCCCCCCTGTGCAAGTCAGGGAATGTCACTTTCCATAAAAATGCTAAAAATAATCTTGCTTTTAGAAACGAGAGTTCAGCGTTGGTCATGCAATGTGATAAATATGAGCACACACAGGCAGAGCGAAAGAGGAGGGTAGTATGGGGCAGTCCACTTGGCATTGAGCTTGCCCCAGGGTGATGGAAGCTCCCCTTCTTGAGTCACCCCTGGGGAAATGACGCTCTCTGAGATGTACCATCCAAGATGAGAGCTTCAGCTCTGTTCCTATATGAGGTGAAGGGGGAGGGAGCAGAGGAGGTTGGGTCTGGACTCCTTAGTAAACACTCATGCACAGATGGTCTGCACATGCATCACTCCACAGAGTGATCTCAGCGGCTCTCTCGCATGGCCAGGAGGATGGTCACACCGGGACGGGCTGAAGCGGCACCAGCTTGTGATTCCCGACATGGCCTTATTCTGGCTGCCGGTACACTGGCCCGATTAAATGAGTCTGTGGGACTCAGGAAGAAAGCTGAAGTGTTTAAACCGGAACAGGAACTAAACTGTCAGCCATGATCAGACTGAAGAAACCAAGAATGAATGTGGTTTTTTACTGTGTAACTCTTCTGGTTAATCATCTAACTAATCTTAATTTTAACGCACTAATATGTGGTCATAATTTTACCTTTAACATGTAAGTGTTTCAGTGTTTATGGTGCGTAAATGGGAGATTTCAGAAATGGACTCAAAGATGTGAATTGATAAGGTTTATCCCAGGTGGGAGATGAAAGGAACATGATTTCACTGCCGTGTGGTATTGTCCCAATATGTAAAATAATAAGGTTAAATAGATGGGACATGATACATAGGTAAGCAAGAGCAGAGTGCAGAAATATAAGCAGGAGTTTAGGACAGTCATTTACATCTGCTTGAGCTGAATGGTACTGATGATGTGCTGAAGTATTTAAGGAATTCTTTTGAGACACTAGGGCCTTCTTTTAATTAAGGTGACAATCTGAAGAGAGTCATAGTTTTGCTCCTGTTAATAATTAACTGAATCATCATTAATGATTTAAAATGCTTTAACCTCCAAATGGCCATTTCTTTGTTTTGAGCATCAAAATGGAACATATTTATTATTAAATGTCAGGGCTGAGGGCCTCTGTGTTCTGGTCCTGCGTTTACTGCTGTGCTTTTTCTGCATGCTGTCTCTCCACATGGTGAGGGTGGATGGCTTTTTTTAGGTGGAAGTACAATAGCGTTCTCTGGAAGGCGTGGCCTACTTTTCGCTTATGGTATGATGGGGCAAGAAGTATGGGAAATGGTGCATCCCTGAACCATGGAGATGTTTGTGTGGATGTTTCTGCTGCCCTGAATGGGCACCACGAAGCATGTCTTGCAGATTAAAAGTTCATCCTGTTCCCATTCCCCAATTTTATGTTCTGTCTCTCAGTTGCTTCATAGAGGCAGAGTCAAGGACACCATCACCCGCTGAAGTCCACAGATTTATCAAAGCTGACAGATGTAGTGACTAGAAGACTCAGGGCTCCCAGTGGAAATGTGAGAAGATCCATGTACCATTGTGACAAAGAGAGCCTTCTAGGTTTGAAAGGCAGGGCGTAGAAAGGGAACTAACTTCACCTTCACCACCTTTCAGGTCAAAGAAAGGGAAGCCAGCTCTCATTCCTGAATTGAAGATGTAACTCTTGAGCACTAAACAGCCATATTATATAACACGTCATGTGTGGTGTGAAATCTTGGTTTGAAGCAGAGAATCTGGTATACTTTTATTATTGTGGGAATGAGTTACCTTCTAGTAGGACACATGCTGTATAACTCATAAACCAGTGTTAACTGAAATGTCTGCGGTTTACAGAGAAACAAAAGACATCCAATCAGTAGCAGTGCTGAGGCTTCTCTGCACACACAACTTGTTTACCCTTGAAGTTCTTCTGAAGGTCAAAGTGGGTCCTACCCAGTAGGTGTAGGCATACCTAATAAAGTAGCCACTGGGTGTAGGTCGCCCTGTGTAACAGTATCTGCTGTGAGAATAAAATCCAAGCTTGAAAAGCAGCAACGTTTCCAATGGTTTTCCCTGCTTTCACTGCCAGCTTGACTCTCCGTCTCCCCGTCCGACGGCTGTATGTGTGTTTGCTTCTGTATGGGAGCTTGGCTCAAGTAGCCCACGGCTTTTATCCCACTCCCTGCCACATTCAACCATCAAGATGGACGTCTCTATAAAAATAAACCAAACTGAATATACGGAGGAAATTGCAGAGTGTTGACACAAGAGTGCTTGAGAATTAAGACAGAGGAAGTAGCTTTTTTTCCAATACACTCAAAATAATGTGGAATCTGTGTTTACTTCCTTTACATCCACATTCATTCCACTTCCAAACAACTCAGCTGGGTCTTTTGAGTAACCAAAGGATGAAAAGCTTCACTGAACACCAAACACTACAGCTTCATCGTGTAAACTCTGAGGCTACTGACTTCCACAAAGCTTGCATAGGAGGCCTATAACAGAGACAGCCTTCAAATAATACTACTCCAAAGAACTGCAAGCCACACTGAAGGCATTACAGACAAATAGCCGAGATGGTGCTCAGCAAGAAACAACTTGTGTTTTATAAGGTGTTAAAGGTGATAGAAAATGATTTTGCCAAAGTACAATATCTGTAAACTCAGAGCTAAAAAATAGGGCATTAACCCGCCATGTCAGTCTGCATTTACTGCATTTGATCCATTTGGTGTAATTTCAATTTCATTTCAATGTAATACAAACAAATAAAAACTTGTAATGCGTCACTAATCAAGAGTGGGACTGAGAGAGTTGAAACGCTTACTCGGTTGTACAGATGGTCCTCAAGTTACGATTTTTCGACTTTACGACGGCGATAGCAATACGAGAATTTGTAAAAAATTGCGTAAAATATAAATTTTGAATTTGGCGCGCCAAGCGAACGTTGCTGAACATTGTAAATTTATACTCTAAAATGTTTGTTAAAATATTAGGAAATTTATTGACATTATCATTGATCACCGTTCCACGAGACTTTAGGTAGGCTAGGCTTACGTTAGGCTAGGTAATTTTCGATTTACTATATTTTCGTTCTACGATGCGATTTTCGGAACGGAACCCCATCGTAACTTGAGGACCATCTGTATAAGGTTTGTTTCTGCTCCTATAAGGCAACTCCCGAACATCTAAAAATACATACCAGAGTGAATGTCAGATAAAATATTAAACTGGTGCATTAAGGCCCCAAGTTTTTAAGATTTCATCCCATGATTAATTTAACCAGGTATATAAACAGCAAAAGCAGCTCTAAATAATCGGCGACTTGTATGTTTGCTGTTGAATTTCATAAATCAAAAATGTCAGATTTTGTCAGAATATAAAAGGGTTTAGAATAATAATATATCATATTATAAAAACATTTAAACTTCAACGAAAATGTCCATTTAAATAATGCTAACGCTATAAAAGAGATCGAAAACACACGTAACTGTGTAAGCAATTTATTTATTATTTGAGTTTTTGACTGAATACTGATGTTCTTGTAATTCAATGTCCCAAAAGGACAAAATGCCGGAATATTTAACCATCGTAGAATAAGGCGCTGCCGATCGCATCAACGTTGTCTGCGAAGCAAAAATTAACACAGGGAAAAACTTGAGGAGGCGTCAGTGTTGTAGATTGAACAACCATCCAGGCTTGGACTTGGAAAATAAGGATAACAAATTCTGCAGGCCACCTTCCAAACGGAGCATCACTAACACGTCTCCTGAATCACCATTGTTCCCAGTGGGAGTTAGAAAAATATACTGTGTACGAAATGCTTTTAGCTCAGAGAGCTGGGAAAATATCGGTAGCCCCCGGGGCTGTTTACCCTGGAGCCGTCTGCTGGAGCCGTCCCATCCGCGCAATAAGAAAATGTCGGGGACCGAATCGTAAAAAAAATTATAGAAGAGAAAAGCTTTTCGTTTCTTGGGATGGAGAGACAATGCACCAAAGTTGATATGCTTGTTACCGTTTTAAACCCGTTTTCCTCCATAGCATTACTCTGTTTGAAATGATAACCCTCCTCTGACTTTCTGAACGCTGAGCTGGCTACCGGTAAGATGCCCTTCATGAGATGGGGTCATTGCGTGCAGGAAACCGCGCCCTTAAAGGGGCTTAACTGATTGGTGTATCTGTTCGCCATCCTGTTACACCTGCTCCACATGGCACCAATGAGACACAATTAAAATATGCAACTATTCACCTATGAAAATAATTTTTTACTTTGTTGTTTTATGGATTAATGTAACCAGGTTCTGTGTTTGAATCCCATCTGTGATCTCTGTGTGAAGTTTGCATGTTCTCTTGTGTCTTTTCTCAGGATAATAATAATCAGCAGTTTATTAATCCCCCTTGGGAAATTCTTTTTGTGCTGTTAGTGCATAGGTAGCCAGTATCTGGTACCCCTGGAGTAATAAAGGTAAAGGGCCTTGCTCAAGAGCCCAATGGTGATATGAACACTTACCAGCTGTAGGAGTTGAACCTACAATCTTTAACTCACAGGCATAGACACCTAACCCACAGAGCTACACCACCACCCTAATTGTGTCTTCCCTCATGTCAAAGACGTGTGATTATCCTAAGTGGCATCTCTGAGTTTCCCATAGTAAGAATGTATGTGCCCTGCCATAGACTGGCATCCTGCCCAGGGTGTGACCCTGCCTTGTGCTGCATGCTGGGATTGGTTAGAGGGCCCCCATGACCTTGTACTTAATGTGCAGTTGAAAGATGTATGTATGTATGTATGTGACCAAGGATAAATTAGTAGGAGAGAAAGAGAATTGAATATCATAATGGAGGGTGCAAGTTACGGATTGCAGAGTAGACAAATATGGTGTAATAATGAATGCTCATAAGAATTATAAATTTTCAGTGTCACTCCCCTAGCAGTCAGACAATGATCTGTCACGTCGAGAAACAGAAACAAAATCTTCTTCCTTTCAACGTTTGTACTCGTGATGGGCCTACATCCCATCCAGGGAGTCCCACACTGTGTACTCTGTGCTTCCTGGGAAATGCTTCAGGCTGGGCGTGACCATGACCAGGATAAGTGGTTCTGGGAAGATGGGTCTTTTACTTTTTATACTGACCCATAAATCTGCCTGCCTGTGTTATTCCTGGGAGGCACTGAAGAACACCCCTTCGCATGCTGGTAACCGTGTCATATATTTTGAGTAGAGGAGGACAGGAATTCTACAGAGGAACATGTCCGAATGTACAATGTACTGTAGCACAGTTATGCAATGCCAGTCTGTGTGCAGTGCTATCCCTCTCCATAGATGGCGTTGTAGTAAAACAATTACCACTCCAAACCCCATGTGTTCTTCATGGTTATCTTTCACCGTGGTTCCCCTTGATTACATGTCTGTTGATACGATGGTTCCTTCGGCGTTCTTTAGAGATGAGAAGACTGAATTCTGCCTGGGAACTCGGATCTGATCCAAGGTATAAAACTGTGTGTTATTTTGGGCTGTTTTAAAGACGGTGTCATGCTGGTTGAAGATAACTGGGAAATACATCAGCAGCAGAGAGCATGTTTGTGAGAACAGAGCCATGTTTTAGGATATTAAGAGACAGGGGAGTATTTCCTGTAATTAGCCTTTTTTCATTCACATTATAAATCCTCTTTGTATGAATTATTCATTTCTTTTTCTGGAAATAGACAAGACACAGATTTACAATGTAGGTTTCTATGCTCTAAGGTGAATGTAGAAGTGTGTGCGAAACTTGTGCTGCCACGACACCCAGAGTGGCCTGACTGATTCTCGCTCAAAAACGGGAAAAAAGAAGTGTTTCATCATGCAAATTTACCAAGAGAGCCTTGGCCTTTGACAGCCCTCAGGTGACAGCTGGCCTAAAGCAGCTGCCAAACCCTGAACACCCACGCTGTCAGCATCCTGAAAAGGACAGACCAGCCCAGGTGATCTGATGCAAAGACCGGCTTTTTACTGCTTTTCATTAAAGTCCAGTGCTTGGGGTGGCTCCCTGAATATGGTTCTCTGAGGAAGATATTCCATCAGGCTTTCACCTGTGCCTGGACGCCAGCCCTCCAATGTATAAAGATATTCACACATTTTGATTGCTCTTCATGGCACATGAGGAGTTGTTAAACTTTAAAAAATGTCTCAAAATTGTTGGGTTTTCCATTGAACAGCAAAATGTCCATCTGTCATCAAGTTTTGGCCTGCTAGCTAAGTATTAAGGTGTGAGGGGCTGACACATCATTGAATAGCAAAGATGGAATGTGACTATGAACTCATGTAATTGATTTGAAAGTAAACATGTTTCAGAACAGGTTATGGGTCTTTAGGGGCGCCTGTTTCATGTTAGTTCACATATATGATGAAGCTCTTTTTCCAAAATTTGGACTTTAACTACTCCTACTGTTTGCCTGTATTCAACCCACTCTTGTGCTGTACTCAGCTCAGTGACTATTTTATAATTCCTTTCATGTGAAACTCATGTATTGGGTGGTTTAGTTTATCATCACTGCAACACTATGTCACTCTACTTACTCTACTAGCCTGGATCCTGATGGTGAGCAGTGAAAAGCCTGAGGAAACAAGTCCATTTGGCCAATCCCTGCTCCGGTAAGCCCACCCCAGGCCTTGCACTGGTCCTTTTAGGTGGGTGCCAGAGTTGACTTCCAGCCTTCTGATTTGCTGCTTCAACCTATGTGCCAGGCAGGGCAGTGGGTGGAGCTCTGGACTTGGGGAATCCCTTAATTGGCTACAAAGGCAAGACTGAAGGACATCTGAAATTCAGGAACACTTTCAATAACCATTTTAATTATTTTCAGTTTATTTTTTGTTAAAAAACAAAAGAGGTTATTCAGTCACAGGATGCTAAAGACTTCTTTTGGTGTAGAATTTGGCATTATACAGTAAAACATTGAAAGATGTTCTGTTTTATTTAATAAGGTTGGAGTTAGTGATGGGGTTGATTTGGCCTGAAAAACTCCAAAGACCGAAGCATATACAATATTAATGCAGAAGAATATTTATACCGTGACATCTTGAAGAATGTGGCTAGGGCTCCCTCTGCAGGTTAAAGGGCAACAACACATAATGCGTACATCTTCAAAAGAATGTTCAATATGCATCTCCTAAGGCCATATCAACATATGTTCTCAGTCTAGAAGTTACACTTTTATCTTTATAGATCTGTGAGAAAAATATTTTGCTATTGCTGAAACTAATATCATGACAACATGCTGGCTCATAATAATCAAGCTTGTATGAGCTGTTTACTTCATGAGTAAGAAACAGAATGTTATCGGTATTAATTTTTACTGTGAACTAGCATCTTGTGTCGCAGTTGGATTTGCCATATTTGGATTTGGATAGCTTTCGAGTCCCACTGCTGGTACAGTATAAAACAGTTGTCGATAGGACTAATACATGTAATTATAGACCTTCGTCACTAGGTGGAAAATTCCATCCATCCATCCATCCATCCATCCATCCATCCATCCATCCATCCATCCATCCATCCACCTTCTAACCACTTGTCTTGGGCAAGGTTGCTGGGTTTATTTGTTTAATTTCTTAATTCTTCTTGTTTTTTTTGCATAGCATTGACTTGTGTGTAGATGTGATTAAAACATTCTGCCCTGCAGGAACATCACTAGAGACTAGTGGTTGATGGGGCCTTAGCACTTTGCAGATGTTCAGTTTCCGCAGTCAATTGGTGAGCACATTTCATAGCACAATAGCCCTTGTGGGTGCATCATCAGCCTAGTCTCGCACCTCCAGGGCTGTGACTTTGATTCCTGCCCCAACTCTGTCAGAGTGCGGGTGGCGTGATCTCTTTGAATTATAATGGCTTCTTCCCATTTTCCAAAAACGGCTGCTTTCAATGAACTGCTGTCTGATTGTACACCCTGTTATGGACCAGCATCCCAGGGTGTACCGTTAAAACAGGGATTAGCACTAGACTGCCACAGTGCTACTCCAGCTCTTTAAGGATTTACTGTTATGTGGAGAAGCCACAGATTTTTGGCTTTCAGGAGAGTCACGATGTTGGAGAAATGTTCTTGGAAAGACCATATGCCACATACCACATGGTTTTCAACAAAAATATTTGTACAACAGCCTTGTGTCCTACAGTGCCTAGGATGGGCTCCAGGTCCCCCATGACCCTGAACAGGATTAGTGATTAAAAGATGGATGGATGGATGGATGGATATTTGTATATTATTTTGATATATGCATGTTGAGGTTATATTTTAATTCTAATTATCTAATCTAAAGGATCAGCCAAATTATTTAATGTTACAAAGTAAGTCACTATAAAAATACAGTAGCTAAAGCTGACTGATGAAAAAAAATTGTTGGCTACCTACAGTAATAGTGCTGTTTTCTTGGTTTTCTTGTTACTGGGGTTTATGAGTCCTCTGAACAGACATACAGACATCCTGATTTCATAATTTTGAAAAGGTCAGACATATCCATTAAAACCTGTTGACTTCTCTGTGACTGTGGGTCACTCAGATGTCTGTAGCTGAGGTCATCAGCCCAGAATCAAGTGGAAGTACAGTGTGTTGCCATGGTGATCTGAAAAATTCTAGCTCTCTCCAAACAGCACTCTATTTGCCTCATGTTTCTAAAATCGAAATAACTGGCACTCTCCTTACTGGCAGACAGCTCTCTTTGTGGAGAGGGACCAAGATGTACTCAGGCATACAGTAATTGCTCATTAATGAGACCTGGTGAATACCAGTACACACCAATTATTTATGAGGATATAACTTGTTATTAGATCCAGAGTTCGCAAATTCTTGCACGTTTAAAATGAAGGTGGTTAAGGTACAAAGGTCTTGTTTATAATTAGATACAGTTGTGTGGGGTGGTGGATACTGGGGTTAGTCATCTTTCTATTTGTTTCAGTCTTTTGGCTGAATGGGTAATTTGGTGAGTTTTGTATTGTTTCCCCCGGTATCAGTAGGATTCAGGTCCTGAAATCTTTCTAAGTTGAGTCTCTGCTCTCATTTCCTGTCATCAACTCCCATACAAGATTATTTTTCTTGCTCTTTTGTGCCGTCTCTTCTAAGAAGGAAAGCCTAGTCCTTCAGTGAACCTGTCATTCCCCCTCCAATCTTTGGGTCATTGTGGTTTAGGTCATCGTGACCATTGTGAGTCTCACAAGTTATATTTTTTCTACACAAGGTTTCCCTCGTCAGGGTGGCACAGTAGGACTACTGTAATCTCACACCTCCAGGGTTGGGGGTTTGAATCCCAGCTCTGCATTGTGTGCAGTTTGCTTGATCTCCCCTTGGAGTAGTCTGCTTTACATCTGCAGTCCAAAGACACTGAGTGAGGTGAACTGGTCTCTCTAAACTGCTCATAGTGTGTGATTGTAAGTGCGAGTGTGTGGCTTCTGATGGAATGAGGTGAATGCATGTATATGGTCCAGTGAAAAACAGCAGAGTGAATGCATGAAAACATCTGGAAGTGAGAGGATTATACATGATTGACTGATATTTATTTCTGTATTTTTACATTAGATTTGGATATGATTAAAAAGGGAAGATTAATGTATTCTGATTTTTTGTGATTTGCATGAGTTGTTGTGGGCATACTGCATACAGAAATTATTCTGACAGACAAAAAACAACACAAAATAGCAATGGTTATTTTCCATGATATAATCACTCTATGTCTTAAAGGGTTATTAAAAACCACTTAACCACAATTCTCTAAATTTATTAAGGAAAAAACTTCCAGGTACCAGGTTTTGACCAGAAGAACTTGTGCAGTGCATGAAGTCTGAAGGATAGTTCCATTTGTCAGCCTGTACAAGAACCAGGAAGATACAGAAAATGCAAAATCAGTCTTAACACCAGACTCACGTCATCAGTTGGACCTACTTCAATTCAGTAGTAAAGAAGATGAGTTTGCTTTGAAACTTAGGATGAGCGAGACACCAGTGGTATAGTCATAGCTACAGACCAGTGTTTTTTTATTTTTGAAGGGAAGACAAATCTAGCACATACCAGCTGATGGGAAAAGGCAGAGGTGTAGTTTTGGAGGCAGGTCTATATATCCTAAATCTGCCCAGTGGCTTTACATGTAGGCAGTTTCCGTCAGACAAGCCTTTGTGGGGAATATTATCTCTCTATTGTCTCTTCGTCCAGAATACTCTGAGAAATACGAGCACCACTTCTCTACAAGTAACAGATTACCACACCAATAAGGGTCTGCTGAAGATGCATATCTGTCTCTCCCTGTCACACACACATGCACGCACGTGCACACCCACCCACCCAAACCTCTGTCCTTAGGGAACTGTTTTGTAGATGAAAACACAGTATTGAAAAATATCAACAGCCTACGAGGACAACAGTTGCTTCACTGCATTGAAAGTCTGCTCTTGGATTGATTTTTGTTCTTTATCTTAGCACCTATTGTCTAGGTAAAAACCCAAAACAGGCAGCTGTACAAATAGCTGTCTGAATGTTTCTCCAATCCCGTATCTGTAGCACACATTTAGAAATGGGAAGTACTGCAAGTAGCTCTTCTTTGGAGTTTTACCAGATTCTTTTAAACTGATGCATTAACCTGTTTTCAAAATGTACTATGGTAAGTATCCCAATGTGCGTAAGAATCATATTTTGGAGCTGTTCTAAATTTCACTAAGTGTATGGATTTGTAGTTTATATTACATAGCACACATTTCTAAATACCTTAAAAAAGACTTTCACCCGAACCTGAAAACCTAACCAGTTATTTTGAGAAAAAAAACTCTTAAAATTCACTGAAACAAAACAGAAAGTGAAAATGCAAATAAAAATACAATTAA
The DNA here is from genome assembly GCA_009936485.2 of Gymnarchus niloticus. NCBI lineage: Eukaryota > Metazoa > Chordata > Actinopteri > Osteoglossiformes > Gymnarchidae > Gymnarchus > Gymnarchus niloticus. Next base: position 2,358 of record JAACJT020000317.1, on the reverse strand, counting down.
AATTATTGAAAAATTTAAAGGTACAATAACCTATATTTAAAAGCGTTTTACAAACAAAGCTTTTAATCCTTATTCTGGTTCTTATTTGGTATCAGAGGAAAAGGAGCCCAAAGTAATTTGCCGTCTGGATTTCTTAATCTCGTGGTTAATTTCATGCTTTATTTCCATAGCCTGCATGTCCATTATGGGTGTGAAGATTTTTAAATCATTGCAGAAACGGGCACATTCTGAACGGCAGATGTACGTACCACGTGATGACCCTAACTTGACCGTGATCCTGAGGAGCAAGCAGGGTTCCTCTCCCGCTTCCTACAGCCTCACGTTCCCGGTCAGTCCCTGACACACAGACAATTCTGTAGATACAGCGGTCAAAAATCTCTCAATGATCGAGGACAGCTTAGAGGTCTGGTATCTCAGAAGACAGGCACACTATTACAAGTACATAGTTCGCGGTCACTGTGCTTTTACTGAGCCCATCCGGTGCTGTTTGTAATTATCCTAAAGCACAGTAAACTGAATCGTTATACGTATTTGCAAGGCTGTGGGGAGTCGTTACAAAAAAAGTCCCGGAAAACAGGGCAATGTGTAAATATAACAGGTCCTCGCAGGACCTCAGAAAAAGCTTTCAGTAAAAGATGTTTAAACATCACATCGGCAATTTAGTGAATAAACATGTTTCCTGCTCTCAGTTAGAATGTTGATTCGTGCTTTATTTTTAAACGTTCACACGTTAGTTGTGTGCAAAACAAGGCAATAAGGAATCGACGTTATCAGGGTGATCAAATGCTGCAGTTCAGACGGAGACGGTGACCACGAATTGTGACAGAACCAGGTCAGACCACGCAGTTCAGCAAATAGACTGGAAGACATAACGCTTTAATTTTTTACTCAGCAGCCATTTTTCTAACCCAGAAAATGCTGCTTTCAGGTACGCTTAATAACGAGTACAAGGAGGATACGAAAGCATTCTTATAATAGTTCGCTAAAGGAATATCTATGTTTGGCAGCCTTTCTGAAGGATAAGCAAATCAAATGGGGGACCATTATCTCTGCAGGGGGCATTAATGTGCTTCTGTCATTAGCTGCCCCGCTATGGTAAGGGTGACTTTACTGCAGTCCCTGTAGCCATGACTTCGGGATCTGGGTTTAGTCCAGAACGGGAGACAGAGCAGGTCCTGCTAACTGGGGGAGTGGGCCAGACAGTACTGCCCTCGGGCCTCATGTGCACTATGCTCTGGTGGCTAAACTTCATTAATTCTGTACCAACTTAAAGCGCAGAGCCTTTTTGTGGCAGGGCCCATTAGGCCCGGGTTACTTTTAATATGTATTCCATTACAGATTACAGAATACACACCCTGAAATGTATTTTGTAATGTATTCCATTAGATAATTCAAAGTAAGTAACCTAATCTAAATACTTTGGATTACTTCCACAGTTTTAAATTTTAAAATGTGTGTACTTAAATATGCGTAAATATGTATTTATATGGGGGTGATTCCTGCCATTATTAAGATGCACATTCGGAAGGAAGACGTGCACGCGGAACATGCGCATTCGGCGTAGGTATGAAGATCCGCTTTCGGAAGGTTCGCATTTGTATACCGGGTTGCTATGGATACTGAAGGCAGCCCAGAATTCATTGTGCGCGTTAATGCGCATGTTCCGCGTTCACGTCTTCCTTCCGAATGTGCCTCTTAATAATGGCAGGAATCACCCCCCATATAAAAACCTGTGTTTGTGTATTGCAAAAAGTGCCATGTTCAGCTGAAAATTGGGTGCAAAGAAGAAAATGTGTTTATAGTGTTGGAGACATGAGCTGAGGTTTTACTCTTTGAGTGTCAGTTTCAGTAGTTAACTACAGCAGAAGTGGTAAGGGAGACAGCTAGAAAGGTGCTTGGTGTGACATCTGGTCAGAGGAAGGAAACCTGGTGGAGGAATGAAGAAGTACAGGAGAGTATACGGAGGAAGAGGATGGCGACGAAGAAGTGGGATAGTGAGAGAGATGAAGAAAGTAGACAGGAGTACAAAGGGACGAGGCGTAAGGCGAAGAGAGAGGTGGCGAAGGCTAAAGATAAGGTGTATGGCCAGTTGTATGAGAGGCTGGACCCTAAGGAGGTAGAAAAGGACCTGTACTGATTGGCTAGGCAGAGGGACCAAGCTGGGAAAGATGTGCAGCAGGCTAGGGTGATAAAGGATAACGATGGAAATGTACTCATAAGCGAGGAGAGTCTGTTGAGCATATGGAAAGAGTACTTTGAGGGGCTGATGAATGAAGAGAATGAGAGAGAGAGAGAGAGAAGGTTGGATGATGTGGGGATAGTGAATCAGGAAGTACAATGGATTAGCAAGGAGGAAGT
>JAACJT020000316.1:0-20422 GCA_009936485.2 Gymnarchus niloticus | reverse complement strand
ACACGGCTTAGCTCATAGTTTCACTGAACTACGCAAGCCCCTTCACCACGACAAGGCAGTGATCCATTGAAGGGGCTAGATAGGATAGAAGGTCATTATAGGGCACATACACACCTACACACTGTCACAAGGACGACAGAACAGGCAGGGGAACCTAAGTGCAGCGAGGGGGGTTTATTTATAGGAAATCAGGCAACCAGACTTGAAATCGGCAATCTCAGGGTGGAATCCGTTGAACAGGCGAGGTTAGGTCGAGAGCCAGGCAGGTCAGTCCTGTTAAGGCAGTCGAGAGGGTAAACACAGCGGGTAATTGTGGGGGATCTAGGCTTGGACAAGGACAAAAACATGAGGAGAGGAAGTAGTGTTCAGGTGTCTTTGCGTCTAAGTTTTTTTGAATGCTCAGTAAGAAGAGCTAGGCAGTGCTATACTTTGCAACAAGTCCTGCCTAATCGCTCATATAAACGGTAAGACTAATGCTCTTCAGCTGGTAAGATGGAATTCTGACGGGTGTGAGTGGGGAAGGGGCGTGACATACACCTGAACATATGCACACACATACCTGTGCAACATGGAGAGTACATGAAAACTCCGCACATACAGTGTTGGTATGATGAAATTAATAATTTAACAAAACCCTCCATGTTTAATTGCCCACACTGAGAAATCGCTGAGTTATGGTTTCATAATTTGAGGTCAGCATTTGGGACTCTTGATTAGAAAAGAGGAGTAGATACAAAAAAAAAAAAGCCTTGATGTGCATGGTATGCAATGTGGAGGACGGGAATGCAGCTGGAGATGGAGAGCTGGTTAGGTGAGTGATATCACGTGATGCAGATTCACAGCAGTTAGTGTCTCTGCCCAGGGCCTTGACTGGAAACCAGTAACTGGAGAACATAGCTTTAAATTACTTAGTGAGCATTACTAATTACAAAACTTACTAATTACAAATGAAACAACCTTCAGACAGAATATTTCAAATCAGGTCAGTAAATTGTCCTTCCATCATGGAGTTAAAAACAGACATCTTTATGCACCTTGAAGTATCAGGACATAAGAGTCAGACATGTCATTACGTACGATATTTTAAAGTTCCACAAATGGCAGAAAAGCAGGAAGGGCTGATATCAACCATTACAAAACCACAGCTTACAAAAAACAACTGAATGACTTTAATAACAGAAGAAAGACCTAAACAAATCAGCAAACTCATGAAGCACATAGTACCTCACCTTGATTGGTTTAAGAGAACTGTTTATACTGCAGAGCTGATTCTATCATTCACTCTTAACAATAACAAAAATAGTACATTGTTATTATTTAGGACAGACAGATAGATCGATCTACCCAAACTGCCAGAGTACAGGACATCCTGACATTAATGCATGTATTGCTTGATATCACATAAAAGGTAAACGCCATTATTGTTCTTGCAATGAAGGATTTATCCGCTGATACTGGAGGATTCCATTTGCTTCTCAATCTTTGCGGTGAATAGATCCCGATTTCCAACAATTACCGTTTCGCTACTTAACGTTAATTGCCTAATTCACCCGAGATTTGACGACATACCCGTCATACTGCATACTTTTTACCGGACAAAACCGTTAGTGAGGCAGCCTGGGGTCCTGAAATCAAGGTAAAGTCAACAGGTTTAAGTTTATCCTTGGCAGGAACCCCAGAGGTGCCCTCGGTGACCCGGGTAGAGTCAACACCAACATCCAGGACAGTGTGGACTACTGAGACCTCAGAGGTCGCTTTCGTGCTCCTCCAGACCGAGGTCTTATTAGGGACGCCCAGACTGGGGGACTTGAAGCGCTTGACCTAAGCAATGGGTGGATCCCAAAGCGAATGCCAAAGCCCGTGATTTGCTAATCGGCCAGGGGGGCTTTTTCCTTGTTATTTTGTGGTAATCGTGGGTCTGGTTTGTGGTGCTCGCCCAACCCTCCTCACGGTGTGGTGCCCAGGATGTGTGCATCCAGACTAAAGCCCTGATAACTTGAGTCTGAAGGCTGGGTACAGGATAGGAAGATCGGAGGGGTCTGGACTGCTGGCGCGAAGAAAAAAAAAAAAAAAAAAAAACACCTTTTCCTTATGGCTGCATAGAACAGATAAATCACATTTGGGATTTGTGGAAGGGACTAACATTTTACTTGAAGTCGCCCAAATCTGTTAGCAGTCGTGGTGGCCAGTCATGCAGATGGCAAGGTGGTCCACACGGTGGAAAACGAAAAGCTGGCTTTTGGACTCCACTTTAGCCGTCTTCATCGCTTTAACATTGGTTTTACAGGCTGCCAAAGGTAAGTTATGTTGAGAAGTGAAGTTTCTGAAATGTCTGTTGAATGTTATCTTAACACGGAAACTCTTGGGGGAAAAAAAACCCCTGTGCTTTTGTTCATTCATTCATTCGAAAAGAAAACTACAGCGCGCAATCAGAGGCACCACTAGGAATTGTGACAAAGTCGATTTGTTTAGACAGCAATATTATTGCTTTTTTACTTTTAAAAAGACTGATAATACAAAACAGTATGCAACTTTATTCTCGCTACTTTTTAGGTTTTTCAGCAACTTTGCTCGTTTTCCAAGCACAAAGCAACATTAGTATGTAAGTCATTTAATGCTATTTGTACAGTAAGTCGCTCATTTACATTGAAAACTGTCCCGTGAAGAAGGTGGAAAAATAAAGAGGGAACCTTGTCGTTGTTTTTATTTTTCCCTCTCCTTGGACTCTCCACATTTTTGTTAATAACGTGTAATGTTATAGCTGATGGTCCCTTAGGTGTGTGTGGACACAGTCAGCACGGTGGGAACCCGCAGGCTTAAGAGTGCAGCATCACAGTTTGCTGAGGAATTCTGCATGTCGGCTTTGCACTGCTCCGTGGAGGATCTCCACAAAGCTCCGTGGAGGATCTCCACAAAGCCCCCTGGAGCAGCGCTTTGGAGGAGGATCTCCACAAATTCCTTTGGAAAATCTCCGCAAAGAACGAATTTTGCTGCATCTCCCACGGTTCATACACCAACAGCTCAATTCAAAGTTTAAGATTCAGTTAACTGAAAGTTAAGCTGACAGTAAATTTTAATATTATTGCATAAAAATGTATATAAAATATCATGTATGCATTTTGTTTATAGGTTATACCAAATCAGGTTGAAAACGCCGTAAAATCAATGTTTCTTGCCACTCCGGTTGTCGCCATAGACGGGCTCCAAAAACTGAGTTTCTAAATGTCATGTATTGGCAGACGCGAGTTTTTCAGAAATTATTTTCTTTTTGATTGATTTGATTTGTGAAAACTTGATTTGACGTTGATTTGTCTTTCTAAATTTTCACGGGGCTGTAACGATGAACGTTTCAAAATGAATCAAATACATGTGGATTCTGTGGTGTTAATGATTGAGTCCAGATCATATGACTTTTTAAAGTACGCTAACAGGCACGTGTGCAGTATAAGACTTTACCAGTGGAGTAGGAGGCAAGCTTAAAAGGTCACCCATTCTCCATACTACCCTGGTTCTCACCAAAGGCCAAGGAAGGTCTTTTTCTGAGAATTTTAGGTCAATTTTACCTGTTGGTTTGTTGAGACTAGGGAACACTGTCTTTATTAAGTTATTCCTTAAACCACTGTGAGAATGATGTTACTTGGCTGACCGTTTTTGCTGTTAAACCGTAATGGTTATTTGACTTTGAAATTACCTGTTATTTTACTGTGTTCAAAGGCCAGAGGCCTAACAGCATGTCCTTCAGAAGTGTCAGTCAGTAACTGAACACCAACCATAAATAGCAAGTCATATCTTTAAGCTGCTTAATTTTTGGACAGTCTTTTTATAACTGAATTATAGTAACATCTGATCAATTTGTTTTTGGTGTTAACGTAGAGTATTTCAAATCTTGATCTTAAGTTAGATGAATGGTTACGGCTTCCGGCTCACACATCTTAAAAAGACTATGATGCCAGTTTCCTGAGATTCACCTGAAAGGCTGTTCAAATGAAAGTTCCCAAATTTTTCTTTGGCATATCATGAGCCCTGTGCAGGCAGCTGGCAGTGTAGAGACATGTCTCTAAGCCCGAGGGCTGAGGGAAAGCTGGGTCTGCATTCTTTCAGAGATCCAAATGTGAAATATATAACTGCTTTTTACCAGAGAAAGTCAGACAGTCAGCTTCTGCTTCATCCCATTATATAAGTACACATACATCTCAACTGAATGCAACCCACCCTGTTCAGCCTTTCTGGCCTAAATATCGACTGCTAATTATTCTCTGCATTGGAGTATGCATTAGATTAGGTATAGTCACTTATGTGTTTAGATATATATGTACAACTTTAATAACAGGCAATGGATAACTTTTGTTTTTCCACTATTTGCCTTATTTATGCTGTGAGTTTGGATAACTGGTTAAGAAGTGATAGTGAGAGAGCGAGACTCACTCAGGTTGACTGCATTAATAGGGTCTCAGGGAGCGGGAGGTGAAAAGGTCCTGTCTTTCCTAAAAAAGCATATGTGTGTGCTCACACGGGCCCTCATGTTAACCCCATGTGTAGACATTGGCATGCTTATGAATCTCAACAAGTTGACAGTATTTTCATGCAGCTGATAGATGACTCACTTGCTACTGTGCATACTAAGGCTGTCTATTTTTAATAGGGCAGTTATTGCCTGAGTGTTAACATGACAGGTATTAAATCAGTTCCTGGAAGGCTCCCAATGAAATTCTGTTTTCCTCTCATTTGCACATGCTTTGTGGGCATCCCACTTCTCCCATCACATGTTCCAGCCTCTAGATTAGAGTAGCTTCCTCCTCATCTTGGCGACCGTGAATCGCTAGCTCTTTCTCATTTGCAGAGTTGTGAAGTCTGTACACTTGTTTGGTGTTTTGATGGGTCTGCAATATCCATGGCTTTGGGCACCATATTGTGAGGGCTGTGACTCAGTAGGGTTGCCACATCTGGACTATATGAGGCCTGATGGTGTGAACTACATGCATTGTAAGCATGTAGAAAAGACCACGGTCCAGTTACATGTCCCACTGTGCACATGTCAGCCAGGCCTCTTTTTCTGAGAGATTGTTACCCCATAACGCTACATCCCATTGTACATGAATGAGTTTATTACTGTTAGATCATACCGCCCCTTGGTCCAATTTGAGTAGCTGCCATTCTCTGGGGGGTGGAGGAGTGGTCATTGAACAGTCAGGCCCATGGGGGAGTAGACATTGAGTGGTCAGGCCCACTCCGCAGCACAAAAGGGCTTTCTTGCAGGAGAGAGAATAATAGGTGTCACAGGCCTTTGCTTTCAAGGATTTAAAGGGGTGAATGTGTTCTCCACTTTGAGAATGTGGCACGTCCAATTCCTTGGCTGAGGTTCTTAACCTGGGTTGGAGTGCAGATTAGAAGATAGTCTTTTAATTAAAGACATTTCAGGTTTGCCGCGGTGAAAGATTTTACTGCCAAAAGCTAAAGAAATTGGATCTTCTTTCTTCTTATAGATTTTGGAAGGCCGGGGTGATAACCCACCTACCATGCAGGTTTATTGCGATGGTGTGACCATGTATCCGACCCACAGACTGTGATGCCAAGGCCTATGTTTCATTCTCTGGTGTACTTCTGAAAGCTGTAACATATATCGGGGTCCTTTTGAAAGCAGACCAAAAGTTGGGGTGTAAATCCACTGCCTCATACTGCCCTGTATCCGCGACCTCACTGTTTACACTGAAGTAAGCTGTATCTCTCACAGCTCGGTTTCTCCAGTAGGGTCTCGCAAAAACCTTTTTGTTAAGCGGATTAGCATTTCTTACAGGCAATGTTGAAGGAAACATCCTTATAATGAAGATACTGTGGGGCTGCCGCGATTGGTCGATGTAATCGATCAGCGTCAACATCAATAATTTATAACGACGCATTATTTATTTTAAATGAAATTACCTTTTGGATTTCTAAAATGCTTCAATTCATTATAACAAATGTTTTTTCTTCTTCAACATCCCTATGCGTGCACAACGTCAGTGGTTTTTGATTCCAGTCATTGGTCAGCTCAAGTCAACGCTACAGTTTTAAAAAATCACGGTGGCTGCGACAGAGTCTGAGTCTGTTGCGAAAGAGGTTTAATGTAAAAGTTTTGAAAGACCCAAGGATTTAATGGAAACTTGGATTTTGTTTTAGAGTTGCACTACTGACTTTTTTATTTTTATCTTGTTTTATTTATTTTTATCATGCTGGTGTTGTCAATTTACAGTTGCGAACTTTACAGACATCCCACCTCTCCCGGAAAGTCCGTGTTTCTCCCGCATGTTGATAGCAGCTCCCTGAAGCAGCTAATGCCATTCAACTGCGTGCCACATGTTATTGGCTAAAGGCCTCGTGTGACAAGGTCCTACATTATGCATGTTTGGCTCTGATATTCCACTTTATTAAGCAATGCTGCAATTTTTGCTGAGGCAAAATGCTTTGCTAATTATCTTTTATGGGATAAAGGACCTTGTAAGATATAAAATCAGACCAAAAGGGCTGAAGATGTGACAAGCTGGAGGAACTTAAAAACAAATATGGCTGCTTAGTTTTGGGTCGGTTGAGGGTTGCACACAGCTGTGTATTATAATAGTAAATGATAATACTTTTCTAACATAAGGTGCCCCTTTTTAGTGAATTATGTCAAGGTGCAGTAAAGACTGTTGGAAGAGAGGATGTGAGCTCTCCACCATCCATGCAACCTTCTCTGAGCTTCAGAATGTTCTTCATAAGTCATTTTTTACCGTTTTTATGGCGTTAAAGTAACATCGCTCTTCTTATATAGGTACATTATAACTAAATTCAGGACCAGGATCAATAGGGGCTATGTGAACATGCAGTAGGCCAGACATACTGGCCCTTAACTTTGCTGCCCTCTCATCCCCCACAACCAGTATCAACAGAGGCTGTCTGAATGTGTAATACTGTAGGCCAGCCATACTGGCCTTTGGTTGTGCTGCCCTCTCATCCCCCACAATCAGCATCAACAAGGGCTGTGTGAGGGAGCATGTAGTAGGACAGGCCATCCATCCATCCGTTTTGCACAGCTTAATCTGAGTCTGGGTTGCAGGGACACCAGTCTGAGCAAAGATGCCCAAACTTTTGTCTCCCTGGCCACCTCCTCCAGCTCCCCCAGGGATACTGAGGCATTCACAGGCCAGCCAAGAGATATCATCTCATCAGCATGTCCTGGGCCTACCCCAGGGTCTCCTCCCAATTGGACATGGGAGGCATCCGGAAGGCATCTACACAGATGCCCGAACCATGCACCTCAGCAGGCTACGTTTGATGCAGAGGAGCATCGGCTCTACTCTGAGCCCCTCCCAAATGTCCTGGTTCCTCACCCTATCTCTAAGGCTGAGTCCAGATACCCTGGGAAAGGACCTCAATTCCGCTTGTATCCACAATCTCATTCTTTTAGTCACTATCAGGATGCCAGCCATACTGGTCTTTAACTGTGCTGCCCTCTCCTAACCGCATGGTCAGATCCCCAAAACCAGCATCTACAAGAGCTGTGTGAAATTGCAGTAGGCCACTCATACTGTTTTGATGAAGCTCTCTGCTCCTTTAATAAAGATGAACTGAAGGCCAATGCAGTACTGGCAGCTTGTCCTGGTGCATCAGCATTATTCCTGACCATCAGGATTAAACAGCCTTGTTCCAATTATATTGAACGTTAATATTTCATGTTTTGAGCATAGTATAATGCTTTTGGGCATAATGTGTAATGCGTGATGTTTTCCTGAAGAAATGTGTCTTTTCTGAACGTGACATGCACCACTACTGTTATCTTCCACAGCGGAGCCGGTCGACGTGCTAAAAGTGTTAGAGTTTCACAGTTCCCCTGAGGGAGTGAGGAAGACAACGGGCTTCTGTGCCAACAGAAAGGCATCCCCACCGGACACGGCCTACCGGGTGATGAAGCCAGCTCAGATGAGCGCCCCAACAAAGCAGCTCTTCCCAGGTGAGGCTTCTCTATCTCCTGGTGTGAGCGTTTGGAAATACATCTCCATGCTGCTGCCAGCACATCTTCCCTCACAGGATCATGTGACCCAGTCTTAGCTGAGACTTATATTTTGATTTACTGTTGAGGGAATACGAACACTTTTCTCTGACTGGTGCTTATGATGCGGCCGTTATTTTAAGGAGGGAGGGCTTCATACTTGTAAAATATTGGAATATGTAAGGCAGGAAAACATTATTTTGAATTATTATATGAATGCAGTTGTGCCCTTTGCTGCATAGGATAGGTTTCAGCACCCCCCCCCCCCCCAAACCTATAATGGTACTGGATAAGTAGTTGGGAGATGGAAGATGGATGAACTTTGATTCAAGTTCATTTGAACGTGGTGTCACGCTATAATACATTACATCAGTAAATCAAGCAGGTTTTAGAAGTTGCAACGGCCTGGATCCCCACTGTTTGCACTGACCTGCCCCAGTCTGATTTTTCAGCACACTTAACGTCCAAAGGTTGCTATACCCACCTGCGATTACTGGAAGATATCAATGGCTGAGAAGTATGCAAATATTTTAGTTTCCAAAGAATAACATTGGGATTTTCACTGTGGTTATGTTGGCTTGACCTTTTTTGTAACTCACACAACAGCTACAGCTGGATTCAGAGCTGTGTTCCGGTAAAATCACTTCTTTAAAAAAGTACTTTGTTCTTCATTTCAGCAGGCATTTTCCCAGAAGATTTCTCCATCCTCACAACCCTCAGACCCAAGGCAGGGATTCAGGCCTTCCTGATGTCTGTCTACAATGAGCAAGGTGTCCAGCAGCTAGGACTTGAAGTGGGCCGGTCCCCCATCTTTCTGTATGAGGACCAACACGGCAAGCCCAGCCCCGAGGAATATCCACTGTTCCGCTCTCTGAACATCGCAGACGGAAAGTAAGTGCAGTAAGGCCTTGGCTAAAAGGCCCATCTACCAGACAGCTTGAGGAATCGGCCATGGGCCTCAAGGACTGAAGGGACACAAAGTTATGTTTTTAGACACTGCTGGAAGGATATGGGTGCTGACTGCATCATTGTTGCCAAGGGGAAGGTTGCCAGATGCTCTTGAACAACATTGAGGGATGATGTTCTTTTAACGAGATCAAAGGGGATGCTGAGCATCATGACTAATCCCTATTTACCTCGTTCAGTCAGACGTCCATTCTGGATGCTGAGCATTATGACTAACCCCTGATTACCTCGTTCAGTCAGACGTCCATTCTGGATGCTGAGCATCATGACTAATCCCTGATTACCTCGTTCAGTCGGACGTCCATTCTGGATGCTGAGCATCATGACTAACCCCTGATTACCTCGTTCAGTCAGACGTCCATTCTGGATGCTGAGCATCATGACTAACCCCTGATTACCTCATTCAGTCAGACGTCCATTCTGGATGCTGAGCGTCATGACTAATCCCTGATTACCTCGTTCAGTCGGACGTCCATTCTGGATGCTGAGCATCATGACTAACCCTTGATTACCTCGTTCAGTCAGACGTCCATTCTGTCTGCTTCTCATGCATTCTAACATCAAGACAGATGACAAAGCTAAAGCTGGTGAAATACTTTGCTGAAATGTTGTGTTTAGACTCATGCTTATGGTCTTGTCTATGTTAAGATTGTATGCTGCTTTTGTATCTTTTCAATTAAGATATAGAACAAGGGTGGTCAGTGTGTGATGTATAAATCAATGACTCTGCATTGAGTTTCAGTTTATCTTGCTTTATAATGCTAGTTCTTCTTTGGTTCATATAGCCAAAACAAAAGAGAGGAATCGATCTGGTTCAAGAAAGCACTAAAATGGCTTGAAGAGTGTGATTCTTAGAAGGCAGTTTGGAGGTGATTATGTGCCTGTATAAATGCCTGTTATTTTGAGGTAGTTATGCTTAGAGGCCTGTTACATTGAGGTAGTTATGATTATACAGGTTGGAAGATGCGGGTTTTTCAGTGGAAAATGCCGATACTTAGAGATTACTGAGGCTGATGGCGAATTATTTTCTTCTTTCTTATTAAAAAACTTTACAAGGGAAACAGAACTGTTTAAGTTTTGAAGATATATTTAACAAGAAAAACACTAAAAGAAAGAATGCCACAAAATAAGCAATATGAAAATAATAAAAAAAAAATCAATAAATAGTAAACAAATGATAAATTAATACATAAATGATAAATTAATACATTTGAAAATACTTTAATGCATTTACAACTGGAAAAAGTGCACACACTTCCCTGCTGAAAAAAATCATTAAAAACCATTTGGGTTATGAAATAAATCCATTATGAAATCACAAATACCATTAAAAACCACTACAGGATTCTAATGGTTCTCTTATGGATTTTAATGATTTTTTCAGCAGGGTTCTTATTTTAGATGACAAATACTACTGTTTTTGTTGAACATTAAATTGAGGATATTAGTGTTTGTTAAACTGGATCAAGGTCAATCTGCTGCAGACTTCCATTACTGGTTTTAGGAGATGATAGATTACAAAAAGTTAAAACTTGAACACGACTCTCACCACAGGCAGTTTTTCATATATACTGCTGTAGTCTATGATAAGATGACTTATGGCCTATGAACAAATTGTATATTTCAGAAGACATTTTTAAAAATGACTTGTTTTCCATAGTCATAGACTCATAGACTATGTTGTTACACAATAAAGTTACGTCTACCGTCAAAGTTTAATCTCTCCTCTCCTTGCAATAAGGAATGAAGGAGGCTAACTTGCTAGCCAGCTAATAAACATCTAAGACCAGATACCAAATGATATCAAACTAGCTAGCCAGCAAACATTATTGGCAAACTGAATCATGTTAATCCACTAAACAAGAGAAATGAAATTATGCAGAAGCTACAGTAATTAACACTGCATATATTATTATGGTGGCTGGTAAATCAGCTTGAGAATGTTTCAGTATGACCTCTTTGGCGTTTCATAGCTTCTGACAAGGCTTTTACTAGCGAGCACTTCTATTTATCAGCCACATGGGAACGTATATCGGCCAATACCGATTTTCATGAAGCAGTTCATAAAGTTCCATAAAGTCATGATTGGAGGACCCTAAATGATACTGCTAAAAGCCAAATTGAAGACTTACTTAAAATTAGACTCGTCATTATACAGAACAAAGTGGTATAGGATTGTGCTCTAAAGTGATGAGTTAGTGTGACTTCCTACACAGGGTTAGGATTAGGTTCATTATTATGCTGGATAAAGTGGTGAAGGATTAAGGCTGGACAGACAGTGTTAGGGTTAACTTTGAGAGATCTGTATGTAAGGAGAAGCAAACAGCAAAATGAACAAGTGAAAATCATTTAAATGTAACCAATCAAGTAACCAATTATTTAGTGTAGAAATGTTAATTATATAGAGAATGTACAGAATAAAGTTGTTTCATTCTTACCCTGTCTATGATTTTTGTTGTAAAATAGTGTGTGGGAGATTAGAAGCCCTTAGTGACAGAGCCCTCACTCTTATGTTTAATTAGTGACACTATGCCAGTGTGAAATGATTCACCAGCAGCATCTTTCTGCACTAAGAAGTTTAACTATGAGAATATTATAATGACAATCAGATTCCGAGCTCCTGAACCATATAGTTGTAAAGGCTGTTCCATTGTCATTACTTTTTGAAGTATCTTTACACCCTTTGGTATTTATTATTTCAGACTTAACAACTGACACCTAAACATGTAAACTCTTTTGTCTTCTGCTTGAACAGTCGTAAATGTCAAGGTGTTTTCATTTCCAACTCGGTGAAAATGCAGGACAATGGTAGTATCAAAGTCTGGGGTACCGTCAGGGTCCGTTTTCTGTTGTCTCACATTGACTGCTCTTTTATGCTTATGTCAAACACATCCTTTCCACACATTTTTTTCTACCCTTTCTGAACAGGTGGCATCGGGTCACTATTAGCGTTTACAAGAAAGCTGTGACTATCACTGTCGACTGTAAGAAAAAAATCACAAAAGCGCTCAACAGAAGTGACAACGCAGTCATCAGCACAGACGGCATCACCATTTTCGGGACCAGGATTCTAGATGAAGAAGTCTTTGAGGTAATGATACCTTACACCTGTCTTATGTGGAATCTCCAGTTAATTAAAATAAATGTAAATATATGCATCTACCTACATATTTCTTCTTATTGTGTTTATTGCATTGTTTAACAGCTTTTAAAGTTCTTCCTTGTCGTGGATACTTCTGTTTTCTTCACCATGCCCAGAGCTCAGGAGGGACATCCATATCACAAATATATCACAAATACAGTCTGTTCTATTTTGGGTTTTTGTTCTTTACCCACAGCTATAAACATGACTTTTAGTTGGAGTAGTTAGGTACAGGTATCACAATACAATCACTATTTATCAGTCATATAGAAATGGACAGAATTCTCAACTGCAAGTTGAGATGCACTTTGGGATGAACATTGAGGTGTGAGACAATATGATATCTGCAGTCTTTGATGTATTATCGAGCAGAGTTTATCCTCATATGAGAATACCACAACTCCCCAAAAGGTTTTATGCTTCTGAGTTTCTGCAGGTGAACATTTTCTTTAATAGAACCAGCTACTGAGCTTTGATGATGCAGGTAGCCGTGACTGCGGCCAGGTTCTTGGCAGTGTTTATCACGTGTACCTAGTAGGTTTAGACTCCTGAGTGTTCATTTCCTGTCATAATGTACTTCTGCACCTTGTAATTAAAATCACTTAGCTCTATATAATCTCTCCCTTGCTTTAAGCTTGCTGCTAGTTATGGAAGTACTTCTGACTTCTCACAGAAGAACCCACGTTAATTTAACATGCTACAAGTTCTCATGATGTTCTGTCAATTGGGAAACGTCAGAGGGCTTTCGTGACAGAGAACCTTCCCACCTTGTATGTGTAGTGCACTGTAGCTGGTGACTGTGCTCACTTTTGTTCGGCTGCTCTCGGCTATGAACCATGCACCATCAATAGAAACCTTTTTTCAACATTTGGGCTCATTCCTTGTGAAGCCACCTGACCCAATGAGCAAGTGGATTGGACTGTCTGACCTGTTTCTGTGAACCCATGATCATGACTCTGTCAGTGCTAACTGTGTCACATCTGGAACATGTGATTATTATTCACATGAGGGCATCATTCAGCCTCTCAGCACCCATGGAAAGATGCTATGACATTAGCCTTTAGAAGGAAAGGTGGCAATTTTAAGGATTTTCCAACTGACTGCATGTTAGTATTCTACATACAGATAGAATCTGTCTCCCTGCCATTTGGTCAGACAGTTGACTTTGATGAACCTTTAAAAACAAAGTTCCCAGTCGGAGAGGGTCTCCCATCTGCCATAGCCATGTTTAGCATCTGTGTGCACTGGGCGGAATCGAGGAACAGGGCAGGTGCACATGGAAGTGCCAGTCCCCTGCTATTTTCATTCTCAGCTGTTGATTCTCAGCCTTGATTTTTCTGTACCTGCTCTGTAATTAAAGGTAAGTGGATTTCAGTAGGAACAGAGGAAAGGCTTCTTTGGGCTTCAGGCCCTTGCCATGAAAGTGCGCGACTCCTTCTTTAACTGAGCCATTTGTATGAAGCGTTATCATCTGAAGTTTCCAGGGCGCTGCCAAATTTTTCCAAATGGCTTTTTAGTTTAGTTCATTATTGGATACAGTTATGATGCTGATTTGCTATAGCCTCTTGAAACATTTTGATTGCTGCGTAATTGCTCCATAAATACTTACATATATAATATATATGTTCAGTTATTAATTTTAAATGTGAACATGAATCAGAACCATTTAAATGCTTCTAACATGTTGGAGAAAATCAACTGTTTACTGTACCACATCTCATAAATTACAGAAATCCTGTACTTGTCTGCTTGTTTACCCTGTCTACCCTATTTAATTTACCATGAAGCCTCACTCCCTCCGAAAGTGTGTGTGTACATGCCCCCTCCTCCCTACCTGTCTTTCACATTTAGTACGACACACTCCCACAAAACATATATCCTCTTTCACATACCATTTTAACTTTGTTGCCTTTTCAGCCTGAACAGCATAACCCCAGACCAGAAAAAGCCTTTGCTTTCACTTTGTTCTCTGTTTAAATCCTGAAGGTTTGTGGTCTGTGAACTTCACCCTATTTAACACATAGCCTGTCCAAATTAACCTGCAGATTCACAGTCTTCAGCTAGGGCCAATTCAAAGTGACTCTGTACTTGGGGGAGGTGGATGTGAAGGATGAGGTCATGCACATCGATTCAACGCAGGCCCAGGCTTGATCCTTAAAGCCTGTGTAGACTTGGTGCACGGCTTTAATGCCATCTGCCTGCTGGGCCAACCTTGGCTTTCATAGTCATGAAAGTGCCAGACAACACGTCCAATGAATGATAATAAACTGAGTGGCGGTTTGTAGAAACTTTACCATTTGATTAAGGTGCAGCTGGTCATATGCAGTCTCAGTTCCTCTGTTGCTCAAAGAGTCACATTCTCCAATCCCACTGTTGTCCTGAGGGGCCTTACAAAGCATTGGTGTTTACACAGCGAGCTTCCAACAAGTCCAGTCCTGCCACCTCCTTCTCTTCTTTCACTGTGAAGGTGTTCACCTGCCACTCACAGTAAAGTGCCTTTAGTAGCAGGACAGAGCATAACAAGATAAGGCAGTTTGCTCAAATTACTCCAGGGCACATTTATTTCATGCTGTTTACCTGCCAGAAGTCTAGCCTCCGGCATCATGGTACTGAACATCAAACTGTGGCATTTTGCCACAGTCCTGTAAGAATGCTGGAGAACAGCAGGGAGCTTTCCAAAAACTCAAAGCTATTAAGCGTCACATCCTCACGGTGAGATGTGTGCAATCCACCAGATCTCTGTGGTAGAATGATTAGTTCTTTGGCTCAGTTTTGGAACTTTGAAAGTGATGATTGGTTCGTAAATCTGTACAACAAAGACAGATATATATGCTGAAGTTTAACATCAGAAGAACATGCTGAAGTTTAACACAGCAGAATAATCCTGCCTGTTTACTTTTAATGATTATACTTTTTAGTGTAGAGTATTTGCTCCACGCTGACTACAAACCACATGATGTACTTAATATACATTGCTTTCTTTGTGAGAATTAAAACTTGGATTTAATAAAACATGGAGTTAAATCATATTTTGCATAGACAGCAGACATCTTTGTTCTTTTCTCTCAGCTACAGTGTTCTATACCAGACCATGATAATTATTCTTAGTCTGGCCAGACTATCTGTGGAGTTCCCGAGTTTTGGGGGGATAACCTTCTGTGTTTCCATGGTATAAGCTGTGTAGGTACTTCGGCCCTTTAGGCCACAGGAAGCATTGTTTCCTTTCTCTGAATGCTTAATAAAAAGCAGGCAGCTTTTACTGAGTCCGGCTGTGAGTATTTCTGTTTACTGTTCCATGGGTACTGAAACCGACCTGGAAAAATGTAACAGCCAATCAAATTATAGCTGACACCTCCAGACATTTGCCCATTCAACCATCGCTCATTGGGTGGTCAGCTTTATCTTCCTTAAATCTCGAATTTTATCTGCTTCATTCACAGCTCTAGATCGAGGGGGTAAGGGTGGCCCCCCTTTGGAGTATGTGAACTCCTATATATGCCTTTTGGTGGTGGGTGAAACAACATTACCCCCCATCAACAATAACATGTAATGGGTTTGCATGTGCCATGAGTCTAGTTTATGCTACAGTCAAACACAGCAGTGTTGTAAATCACAGTGCTCTTTACATTGGCTACCCATTTCTCTTTGCAATAATTCAAATGCACAGGCTAAAAGTGCAGTTCCTGAAGAGCTCTCAGCTTATCTGACTGAAGATGGCCATGATTACTCTGAGCATCATTTACGTTAGCCTTGTCCTGTGCTGTATCAGAAGTGTGTATTTATTATTTTATACAGCTGCACCCTATCCTAAAGCTCCCTGATTATATTTAGTATCCTGCAGTAATTGTTATATACTGAAGTTAAAGGGCTTAACAGAAATACCCACAAGTGATATCTGCATGCTGGTTTCCAGGGCGACATACAGCAGCTGCTGATTGTGGACGATCCTCAGGCAGCTGAGGAGTACTGTGAGCACTACAGTCCAGACTGTGAAACCCCCCACCGTGAGCTGCCCCAGGCCCAGGAGCCCGAGGACCAGGTCAGTGCCTGAATGGAGCTGGCACCCTGAGAAAGGCGGGAGTTCAGAAAGGCTACAGTTAATAGCGGAAAACGGCAAAGACGCTCAGGGGCTGTACTTGATATGTTAGCTTAGTGGCAGTCTATCTTGTGCAACTCCTAAGGTACAAGCTTATAAAGTGGGTGAATAAAGACAACAGCACCTCAGAATATCAGATGTTTAACTCTAATGTAATGTTAAGGTTAAAGTTATCAGTAGTTTATTGCTATGCCCCCTGGTTCTGTCTGATATAATTAAAAAAAGGTTTAATTCAGCATCAGACTTTATAGGCACACATTGTTTGCACCACTTCTGGTGTAATCCTTCAATATTCCAACATGTTTCATAATCCTTGTTTTATTTTGCATGGTAATCCATTAGATCACATTGGAAACCACCACACACGTCATTCCTTACCCTAAATAGAAGATGATAGAAGAAATTAAAGTTTGGGTTATTTGTATGCTGTGAAAGACCTGCACAATGAAAATGCAAACCCAAGTCAATCCAAAGGCTGGACTGTTCGTTTTCTCAAGAAAAATTACACAACATTCCCCATTAGCCAATTAGCATGTGTATGCTAAGGTCAGTTGACTGGTAATGTTTTGAATCGCTGTTCCCTCACCCAGTCAGCTCCCAATGACATCTGTGGACCTTCAGCCACAGAAATCTGGTCTTGCTGGTCAGACTTGTCCATGGCGCACAACTAGAGTGGTAGCGGTTGAAATGAGACTAACCCCAACATGACATGATGCAGCACGTTAATCTCGCATGCCAGATGGAGGATACTCATTTAGTTCATGTAGGTTTGCTTTACTCAAGGATGCCCAAGGAAGGCAGCAGATAAGTACTGAAATAAGCAAGTTACTGGAGAAATGAAATGAGCAAATATGCACAGTAAACATCCAGGCTGTCAATGTGCTTGGTGCAGAAATACCTTCAGCTTTCAAACAGATATGATGTCTGCCTTGATTTGTGTTTCTTGACCTGACACCAAGCTGAAATGACTGAATTAACATTATTCACAACAAATCACGTTTGCTGTATAATTGTAACCACTTATGTTTTTCCTAACTTTTTAGCTGAGAAATATTTTCTATGCATAATCACTCATGATAAATTCATACCTCAGATTTAATTCAAGATGTGTGAAATTAATGCAATTTTGCTTATTCATAAGTGTGGTGCATTACTACTGTTGTTAAAATTTGCTGTCTTCAACTTCATAGAAGCATTACCTTTCTATGATTCTGCTGTCCTGAAATGACATGTTGTTTTAGCGCATTTGCTTCAGTCGCATCTTGAGAAGTGCTACCCTTAAAAATAGGCCCATTTATCCATCCTTATTCCATATGGGGTCATGGCACCCTGACTCTAAATTGCCCATGTGGGACAGCAGGCTTTTGGAAACGTTGCTTTGGTGAAGTCTGAAGGAGCTCCTTGTTCACTTTTTAACCCTTTAAACATAGCTGCCCAATGACTAGCCTTTCATTGTTTTGGTTTGTGTTGCTTTATAACCCTAACGTCACTGTGCCTGATATGTTTCCCCACCCCGTGGCCCAGCACCCCCCTGCTGATTTTCAGTACAGTGAGTTCTATGACTACAGTGATGTGGGGGTCACTGAGATAGC
Organism: Gymnarchus niloticus; assembly: GCA_009936485.2. Taxonomy (NCBI): domain Eukaryota; kingdom Metazoa; phylum Chordata; class Actinopteri; order Osteoglossiformes; family Gymnarchidae; genus Gymnarchus; species Gymnarchus niloticus. Next base: position 2,621 of record JAACJT020000316.1, on the reverse strand, counting down.
GGCTACCCCTACGGGAGAGGCTTATTATGAGCAGGAGGTAACCCAAAACTGTAAACGGCTCTAGCATGTGATGGTGTGTTGTCAGTCATTCTGAAATCCCTTCTGTCACATTTTTGTGGTCCGTCGGAGATCTCACCTTGATGTGTGTGTTTCTGTGTTTTTAATATCTAACCTACATATCCTGTGTGGTCTGTCAATGTATCTGGGTCTGTGATCTCTCACCTCCACATCTGTGTATCCGTGTCTGTGATAACTCACCCCCACATATGTGTATCTGTGTTTGTGATCTCTCACCCCCACATCTGTGTGACTGTGATCTCTCACTCCCACATCTGTGTGTCTGTGTCTGTGATCTCTCACTCCCACATCTGTGTATCTGTGTCTGTGATCGCTCACCCCCATGTCTGTGTATCTGTGTCTGAAATTTCTCACCTACATATTCTGTGAAGTCTGTCAGTGCATCTGAGTCTGTGATCTCTCACCCCCACATTCTGTGTGATCCGTCGGTGTATCTCCGCCTCTGATATCTCACCCCCACATTCTGTGTGATCCGTTGGTGTATCTCTGCCTCTGATATCTCACCCCCACATTCTGTGTGATCCATCGGTGTATCTCTGCCTCTGATATCTCACCCCCACATTCTGTGTGATCCGTCGGTGTATCTCTGCCTCTGATATCTCACCCCCACATCTATGTGATCCGTCGGTGTATCTCTGCCTCTGATATCTCACCCCCACATCTATGTGATCCATCGGTGTATTTCTGCTTTTGATATCTCACCCCCATGTCTGTGTGGTCTGTCGGTGTATCCACGTCTGTTATCTCTAACCTCCACATCTGTGTGGTGTGTTGATGTTTCTGTGTCTGTGATCTCTCACCTCCATGTCTGCTTGATCTGTCAGTGTATCCCATAATCTTAAAGCACTTTCCTCTGGCCACAACTGTGAATTTAATATGCTATCTTTCTGATAGACTTCTGATTATTATCATTCTTTACATCACTAGATACAGGCATGTAAATACTAGAGCTACTTTTTGCACTTTAACCCCCTATTGGTCTGTTTCACTCCCTCTCCATTTCACACAAATTCAGCAGAATAATATCGATGGAGAGTATTACACTGAAAGCCATGTCGAGTACGGAACAGCAGACAACGACCAAACTCTATCTCCTGTTGATCCAGTTGGACTGAATGAGGTAAATGAGTCTTAATTGATTTTGCTAAAAACTGTGTGGTGGTTATTGGAAAAAATATGACCAATATAGTTTGTTATGAAATGATAAGACACTTTAGATACCTTAAGTTTCTGTCTTTTTGAAACAAGTTTTTCTACACGCACTTGTTCTTTACAAATATAGGATGGTACAGGAGTGCCATTCAACATGGGGAGCAGATATTTACAGAGGATTGTCAGGGCTAATAATTAATATTTCTTTTCTAAGTCACTGTACATTTGGCAAACAGCCGCTTATTGCAGGGCTCCTCAGTGTTCAAATGTGTTTTAACAGCCAATAGATGTCCACAGTCTGAAAATGTTTTCTGGATAGACACGTAGGGGACAAAGTATGTATTGTTTTTCTTTTAGACATCTTAGTTCCTCTTCCAAAAACAACACGACAGCACCTAAAAATACAGCAGACGGGTATTTGGGGGGGGTTGTTCAGTGCCGCATAGCCTAAGAAGAGAGGAAGCTGAGCTGAAGCACCCTTTGTTCAGGAGGCTCCTGGATACACAGCTGTGCAAGCAAGCGGTACCGGAATCGGTGCCCATAAGAGACCTTTACAGCCTGGTACTCCCGTCCCAGGCAGACTCTTACTGTCACAGGCCGTTCAGGCCTTCATGGGATAGCAAACATTTTTACACTTAAGGAAGGATTGTCCAAAATGCAGAAGTCTCATCATAAAATACAAACTGCTGAGAGTCCCCTGAAATCAGCAGATTGTCCAGTTGGATGAAGGAATGCGTGTACAAATGTGAAAACGTGAAGCATTGGCCGATGTTATTGTGACCAAACCCCATCCAATTCAATTTTATTTATATAGCGCTTTTAACATGAAGCACTGTCACAAAGCGCTTTACATAGTTCCGGGCCCACAGTCCCCAGAGAGTAAGCCAAAGGCGACAGTGGCAAGGAAAATCTCCCTCAGGAGGAAGAAACCTTGGGAGGAACCAGACTCAAAGGGGAAGCCCATCCTCCTCAGGCCAGCACCGGGCAGGACAAATTAATGAATACAAATTAGAACAATAGATATAAAGTCTGGGGGACAGCACGGTCTTGCAGGTTGCAGTCCAGTAAGAGGGAGGGCACTTAGGCCAGCAGACGATATAAAGATCTCTTGAATCCAAGCCTCCAAGGGAAGCACCCCATAAGAGGGGGGAACAGGGGAAAGAGAGTATGTATGAGTAGAGCAGTGATTTAAGGTGGCATAATAATAGGCAATAAAAAATTAAACAAAACAGCAAGGGCCCCAGCATGACTATATATATGGCAGCATAACTATGAGGGAGAGAGCAATGGGGACACAGGCATGAGGAATCCTTGAACACCAGCACTCCAACAACACACAGTACATGTGAAGCAGGAGTGACAGCACTGACAGAACAGTTCATCCAAAGTCA
>JAACJT020000315.1:0-20423 GCA_009936485.2 Gymnarchus niloticus | reverse complement strand
GTTGGAAGAGATCATGGGCCGGGTGTGAGGAGTCTTTTAGGATGTTTTCCGCTCTCCTGAGGCAGCGAGAGTTGTGCGAAAGGGCATAACATATTGTAATCGCATTAATTTTCATGAATTATATTGATACACTTCTTTCAGTGTACGCTTTGACAGTTGTGTTTTCTGCTACAGGATAGGTCCGAAGGGATTTCATACTCTAAGTATTACTAAACAATACTCTGCACAGTCATCAATCCACAATTTTAACCTTGTTCAGGGTAGCTGCTACTATGACCTGGCTGCACTGTTGGGCATTTATGGAGGCTTGTTAACGCTTTTAAAATGTCCTCCTGCATATTCTGCTTAAGACTGGTTCATGGATCCGTCAAACACAAGTTACAGTGGGAAACCCCCCCTGAGTCCGTTGCCTTTGACCCGCTGATCGTGATTCTCGCTGAGGTAAGATCCGTAACTGGCACATTTGAATCCGCTGGATATGTGAAGAGTCGTAGCGTAGGGCCACACCACGCTGCAGTTACAATGTGTGCGGCTTGACGTGAGAACGACACCTCACCAGCCACAAGAACGGATCAGATGTATTGTCCTAAGACCAGAAGGCTTCATTTCACTTACTACCTCTCCTTTCCTCTTTGGAGAAATTGCAGTTCTTGTGATTTTTTACCAAACGACTCTGACATGATTTTACAGTTTTTCCTCTTGCGAAAAAGCAATGATTTGTTTATTCCATAGTTCTACTATATGCATTGTTTCCTCTTGAATTTCAAACACGTTAATTTCACACCTTAACACAGATTTGATAAATTCCTTCCATGTTAACCCTGGCTGTGTTATATACAGTATACAGTTTTTAAAGGGGGATGTATTCTCTCTTACAAAGGAGAGGATTATAGCTGGAGATGATGAACACACTGAACACCCACATTGCATGCTTTGTGGCTCCTCCCTCACACCGTTACCTTAGGCATTTCCGTCTGCTTCCACAGGGTTTGAGAGAAACCAAACATCCCTACACGTTCGTCTCCAGAGAGGGTTTTAGGGAGTTGCTCCAGGTAGAGGGCGCCAGTGAGAAAGTCAGGCCTCTCCTGCCAAAGGTGGTACCTGCTCTTAGAGCCGCGCTGGTAAAGCATCTCGCTACGTTATTCACTCAGTGACCTTTCTGACCGTGATGCCGCTAGTGAATTCACATCCGTAATTAAAAGTCTTACCTTCGGCGAGAGTCCGAAGCAGTGCACTGTCACCTGTCAGGAAGAGCGTGAGAACGTTCTGTGTACTCTCAAATATTTCTGTGCTCCTAGGTCCATGTAGACCCGGAGGTCTTCGAGAGAGGGCTGGGTGGTCTTCTTCAGCTCAGTGCCGTGGCCCAGCAGGAGCTCAACAGCCACCTGAAACACGTTCTTACCTGCGTGAGTCGTCACGCGCCCCAGGCCATGGACGGCTCTAGAAAAATCCCAGCATGGCTGCTTTTGCTAAATATTAGCGATTAGCATGCTAATATTCTTCAGTCAAACACATTTAAGGCTCAAATTTCGATCTTTGGAAAGAGAAGGGCGAAAATGCTACATAATTTTACCATGTTTTTGTCTCGCTCATGTATGTGATTAAAAGTCCAGCTTTTATTTGGACCGTTTAGAATGCGGCCTTCACTGTTGCTACGTGGAATTATGGGCCATCTAAAGGTCTGTCATTGTCTCCTTAAGACACCGTCATTCTGACATGTTCCTTCATATGAGGCTCATCAGGATGGTGCACTGCAGAATCTATGGCCTGCACTGGCGGTTACTGTGTGTGATAAGTACTGTACCTTTAAAGGTCTCTAAGAGGTGCATGGAGAAGAAACACAGGGAGCAGGTGACCATGGCTCTACAGACCCTGGAGAAGAACGGAGGGAAGGTATGTCATATCGTAGTGCTCTCAGAGCTTCGCTAACGTTTTCTCCATCTGGGACAATCCCCATCCTTCTCTGCATGACTCCATATCGTTTGTACGTGATTGTGTGCATTTCTACGACAATCCCCATCCTTCTCTGCATGACTCCATATCGTTTGTACGTGATTATGTACATTTCTACAACAATCCCCATCCTTCTCTGCATGACTCCATATCGTTTGTACGTGATCTCATGTATGAATGTATAGACTGTGCTTTGTTAGCAAATCCACGGAGCCTCTTGTCTGTAGCATCATTTCTGTGAAGTCATGTCAACTGGTAGGCATGTTGACATGGACGTGATTCTCTCCGCGCCTTACTGTATAACACGTTCTTGCCCTGTGTTCTGTTTTTAGGAAAGCCTACACATTATAAAGTCCAAGGTACCAACATACAGCTCTGTGTATTCCTGAAGATATCAGAATAACCGAACACCCCCCGTTTGGTGACGATCAGCCCCGGCTACTTTACTGATTACTTCCTGAACGTCATCAGACATTTTTCTTTGATTGTTTCTGCAGGGTGTATTGAGAGTGTCCATGTTGTACATAGAGCATATGGTTTGAAAATATCCACTGCTTCACTGTGTATCTGTCTGGTTTCTCTAGTACATGTGTGGTGTAAGGCTCTGTTTTGGTAACACAGCCCTAAAAAACAGTAAGAGGATTCTGGGAAAAGCTGGCTCCTCTGTTATATATCCCGCATAAATGAATCAGCTTCATTTGTACCGTTTCTGTATTTTACTGTTTTTCATTCTGTAACGATTATTTAAATTGTCAACAGACAGATTCCAACGTTTGTTTGTGGCGCTTGAAATTCATCGCACTTTGTAAACTTCATTGCGGTTAACGTTTGGAAAATTATTGTTAGTTTGATTTTAATTAAGTTAATATCAGTTCAGGTTTGTTTGAGGACAGATTAATCAAAGGAAAGTGTATTTAAAATTCCCAAACAGAGAAAGATACTGAGACAGCTAATAAGACAATTCTGGGATGAGTCTCTAGGGCTCTGCAGGTGAGAACTCTGTGTCCGGAAGGTTGCCAGTTCGAGTCCCATGTCTGGAAGAGTGATGAAGTCACCAATGGGCCCTTAAGTAGGGCTCCTTACCCAAATTGCTCCTAGGGTGCTGGACACGGACTGACTCTGTGTGCTGACCCCAGAACCTGCTCTCACCTGTATATGGACAGTATGATGGGATTTGTGGAAACTATGGGGATGAGTATGGCTGTTTAACTCTGTTCTTATTACTACTTTTAGAAATGATCTTAAGTGTTCTGGAGCAGGATAAATTCCACCTTTTGACAAAAACAGTCTCTGACAGGATGTGTTTTCTTCTGAGATGTTTCACGTGTTTCAGAGCATGCTCTGGTCAATATGCAGAACATATTATGACGTCAGCCATGCAAACACGGCGAAATCTCCCAGAATGCTTGGTGTAGTTCCTCAGAAACTAGGAACACAGCTGATTAAACGATGAAAGTCAGCTGCGTCAGAATGGTTCTGTATACTGCAGAGGCCTCGTTGGCTTTCTCAGTCTTGTCGAAAGCCGTCAAGTTCATTGAGCGACGTTCACTTGGATATGGCATTTTCAGCAGTTCGGACTTTTGCGATGACCGAGTAGAGTTCACGGATGACACGTCACGACGCGTCCCATGTGCCCTTACCCTGCCTTTTGAAAAGCTACCCTTACGTTCAACAATAAAGTCATGTGCGACGTCAAGCTTGCTTGTGCGTAATGTGGGAAAACAATGTCTCGCACTCTTGGGAGACCTTCCTAACAAAATCAGCGACACATTTTTGTATCGTTAAGTGCTGAAGGCCTGGGACTCTTCTAAGCATCTCTTATCGTCGAATGCTGGATTCATATGTAGGTTTTATATAGTTTGAAGTGAGAAATAGGATCGCCATGATGGTCAGTCTGAACTGAATAATCAGTTTCTGCTCTTTCAGAACGCTGGTACAATGCAGACGCTGTGGGATTGCTAGCTTCCTGTTTCAGACGGGTATAAAACAAAAGTTCCCCATTAATCCCCCCCACAGTCTCTTTACCTTCATACCTTCGATTCTCGGAGCCAATGGAGAATGTCAGGCTTTTTTTTATCTGTGTTCTTTTACAGGTATGTGAGTTTCCCTCTCTGAACATGCTGGAGTAGTGGCTTAGTATGTAATTAGAATGATGTAGTTATGTATCATTGATGTTGTGCTGTTAGTCTGTTGTGTAAAAATGCTGATTAGTGTGTATGTGTGGTAATCCTGGGCACACCCTGAATTAGATGTTAGTCCATTGCCAGGTAGACACTCACAGGCAATTCATTGACACCAAATCATTTAAGTTTCTCTAAGTAGCCAGTTAATTAGGTACACCGGCTGGTTAATGCGAATAGCCTGCTCCTCCAGACAGCGAATCATATGGCTGTAAGTAAACCCACACGGGATGCTGACAGGGTCAAGAGGTCCAGCTGCAGTTTAGCTAGCATCATAATGGCCTGATTTGCGTGATTTTGAACGCGGTGTGCCTGTTGGCGCCGGACACAGTGGTCCCAGCATGTCAGGAACAGCCGCCCTCCGGGGATTTTCACACGCTACGGTGTCTGAACTTTAGGGAGAATGGTGCAGTGAACAAAGTAATGTGCGGTCAGCGGCTGTTCTGTGGGCGAGAGAGGTCAAAGGAGAATGACCACATTGGCTAATGCTACCAGAAAGCACACAAGTGCAAAAACGACTCAGCTCAATACAACAGAATAGCTCAGTACAACAATGGTGTGCAGAAAGACTTCTTTCAACGCACAAGTCGTCTGCCCTCAAAACAGGGTAGAGGGGTTGCAGGTGGAGGCTACAGTGGTCCAAAGCTCATTACTGGCTAGAGGTACCTAAATTGGCCACTCAGTATGTATATTTATATATATGTCACACGTAAATACATGTTTTTCATCACCTGCTGAGGTGTTCCTGTGTCTACAGGAAGTAGGACTCCACTAATCTCTAAAAACTTCCCAGTTCTTCAGGCCAGTATGTGTACAACAGCTGCTGACTTCATTTCAGGGCACATATTACTGAGAAAGAGAGGTCAGGAGGAACTAACAGCCCGGAATGAAGCTATTCTCCACATCACTACACCCGTAGAACATGAGGCTATGAACGTTCTGGGGAAAAAAAAAACCTTTTCATTCACATTCTTCTGGATAATTAGCCTCAAAGACTCACAGATTTGACTTGATAAATCTGTTCTTGTTAAATATCTTTTCTATTTGTTCTCTCTGATTGTGGGAATACGCGTCATGTTCATCACGTGATTTCATGATTTAATATCGGAGCGAGTTCACAGTGCGACAGGAGCATGGGAAGAGAAGACGGGACCTTGATTTGGGTTCCATATCTAGCACGCCGGTGGAGAGGAATGAAAAGGAATTACAGCAGGTTTGGCTTTAGCGTAAGAACAACCCTGTGCCAGGCAGCATTGGACATAAGCCGGGGGCCCAGATGCCAATCCACCACAGGGATTGTACAAACAATCATAGACTATGGCAGTTTAGAGATAAATGGAGTTTAGGATGAAAAATCAACTCGAAAGCTGACTTCACTCACAGGACCTCCACCAACCCACCCATCACTAAGTGGGGCAGAGTTTTTGCAGTGTGTTATAGGTTACACTTGATAAAGCAGTAGGCTAAGGTCCCCGAAGAGAATTTCCTCATAAACCGTTTCTAGAACAGTCCGTACCGTGCAAATTGGTTCAGGTCTCAAAGTTTGCCCAGATATATGAGGGGAGCTGCTCTTAGAAATGCAGCCGGTCTTAGTTTCCTGAAAACATGCCTTTAGCCCAGTGTCCACCCTGACCAGTTTAGCCATCTTCTGAGCCACTGAACCTGCTCTTCAATCCCAATCACCTGACTGCCTCCTCCAATAAGCTGCTGTCCTCCTGAGTGCTTTACGACATTGTTGTTTCACATTTGTTTCATGTTTGTAATAATGATCTTGTCCCGCCCGGTGCCGGCCAGAGGAGGATGGACTTCCCCCTTGAGTCTGGTTCCTCCCAAGGTTTCTTCCTCCCGATGGAGTTTCTCCTCGCCACTGTCGCCTTTGGCTTACTCTCTGGGGACCGTGGGCCCGGGACTATGTAAAGCGCTTTGTGGCAGTGCTTCTTGTTAAAGACACTATGTAAATAAAATTAACCATTAAACAGTGTTATATACAGCAGGACGGAGTCATAAAGTGACGAGCATGGACATGGCAGCCCATTGGTTTTCGCTGGTTTCCTCCCGGAACGCTGTCAGGTCATGTGACCGATGTCTCTGGCAGCTACAGTAATGGCTGTGTCTGTCCTGTTGATTTACTGTCTTATGTTCTATGTTCTATTTTAGCATACAGCTTATGGCCAGGCGTACAACTTCAGCTCCCCTCAGGGAGTTACTCTTCTTGAGGTGCCTATCCTTGCTTTCCTTGTGGCCAATGCTCTGCTAAGCATAGCATCTATAATTGGAATCTGGATGCTGTTCAGGAAAGTTAACAAGGTGAGCTACTTACTCTCTTAACTTATCCTAGCAGTTGAAAGACGATATCCGGATTTACATCGATGTTCCATCTATCCATCTTCGACTGCTTGTCCTGGTCATCATCATGCAGTGGGGGCAGAGAAGCCAAGCCAGGCTGGCACAGGGGACAAGGCAGGGGTCCAGCCTTGATGGATTGCCAGTCCAATCATGTGGAAATCACTATTTTTGTCTTTCCCTACAAAATGTGATTTTTCACAATGTATTTGTTTAAATCTGTTTGTCTTCAGATGTGGCTGAAGCTTTCGGAGAAAGTGACAGTCACTCATCATCACATTGAACGAAATGAGGCAGGTGTGTCTAACCCTGGGGAGGACGAGGAGAGCCCACCTACTGCCAATCAGATGCCAACACGGCCCCCGTCCGTCAAACTGCCAGCCAATGAGAAGCAGGAATCGAGACCACTGTCTGAGCCCCCCTCCTGTATGCTGCCCTCAATCCCCAGCCTCTTCAGACACACCTCTCCCCCTGACTATGAAGACACAATGTCCAGAAGGGCCAGGCAGGTGAACGTTTCCCAGCACCCGCCCAAGGAGGACTTGGCCACCGTGACCCTGTCCGAAGACGATGACCCCAACTCCCCGTACATGGACATGAGGTCCTGCAGGATCAGTAGGGTGCTCCCCGGTATGTCTGACGACGACATCTACGACTTCCCCCACTACTCCTCGGCCAGTTATATCCACTTCACCCGAGAGGCCCAGACCCAGGCTTCTCTGAGAAGGGCCAAGCAGTCTAGGTACCACTCTGACCCCAGCACCTACCCCCTGTCCACCGTTTTCAGCAGCTTCAGAGCTGGTGATGCTGAAACCTTTACTGCCTGCCCCCCGGATAGCTCCAGAGACTCTGGACAGGGGTCCTTCGTTAGCTCACAGAGCCTCAGGTTTGAGACGAGTGAATCGGACTCAACCTGCAGAGCTGAGAAGCTGTCCAACTCCAACAACACAGCCGCCATAGTGGTATCGGCTGAGGAACAAACTGCAAAAAGCCCTCCTGTCAGGATCCAAATACGGCCACCCTTTGCTATTTAGCTCAGTCTGGAACAGTTTGGCAAGCAAAACTTCATACCACAGCACATTAATCATACAATTAGTTTTTAACGAAATTATGATGTCACTAGCTCTATTGCAAATGTGATCCTCAAACGGTTACATCTGGTATGTAGGTTTTGGAAATAATCAGTAGCTCTCTAAATAACATTAATGGAGGTTTTATCTTCTGTAATGTTTTAAGCTACACGTAAAGGTTTTCACTGCGAACAGAAATTAACGGTAGTGCAGGTGGTTAAAGAGATCCAACTCTTCATAGATGATCAATGCCCAGTCGTTACTGGAATCTGAAGACTCTTACATGTGTCGCTTGTCTTTCCTGCCTGGGCTGATTCCATTTTTTAATCAGTCTAGGTTTCTAGGTCCAGATGTGGGCGGCCATCATTTTCCAGGCAGCTGTAATCAAAGTGTGAAAAAAGACATGTTTCCCGCAGAAGTACGAAAGCGTGTTTTTCAAGTCCTGTGTAGTTTCCATCGCCTCTCGTATGTGGGCATTTGGATTTTATGGATATAATGGCCAGCAGATGTAAACAGGATTCCTCAGTTTTTCTAATGAAATGAGACAGTAATCAGACAAACAGGATGATAAGCTGATACAAAGATATAAGTATCTGTTCTTTTATCTGCGTTTATACAAATGTGCTTCTGTTCATATAGTGAATCGGGAATTATGTGTTGTTAAATATTGAAAGATAATAATTAACTTGTTCAAAGTAAAATAGAGCTGTGAGGTGAAAAGGTCATATAACCAGAAGGTGCTATCACAGAGGAAATTTAACACAAATTAAAATGTCAACACTGTGATAGGAAGCAAAATGTCTTCTGATGTTTCCTCTTCAGTTTCTCTCTTCTCTTCTGTAGTCACTGCCTTGCTTTGGCAGTTAGCAATGCCACAGCGCTCACATAAGCAAGCTGCACCTCTGATTTCTAAATGCACACACACACGTTTGTATTTTAACCTTGTGGGGACCTTCCATTCATGTCTGTGGGCCTAACCCTAAACCTAACTGTGACAACCCTTACCCTTACCCAGCCCTAACCTGACCCATTATTAACCCAACAAAAAACAAAACTTTGGGCTCTTTTGATTGCATTCCGTAGCTTTCTAGAGAGTGCTGTTCATTAATTGGGCAGATGAAATGCTCTGTGCCTCCATTTCCTTGAAGCACTTCTCCAGTCACAGAAAACATGGAGCCTAAGCCAGTCTATCACAGGGCGCAAGGCCGGGGTGGGGGGGGGAGGGCACCCAGGATAACAGAATATTATAGTGCACACCCTGAGCAGGATGCCAGTCCATCACAGGGCACAAACAAACGCACACAAGGCAATTCAGAGGCAATCCGCCCGGCTCGTTGGACCAAAGAAAACAAAACTAAAAGAAAACACATGTGGACATGGGTAGAACATGTAAACTGCACAGAGTCTAAGGTAGGAAGTGAGTCCTTGACCCTGAAGCCATTGAGCCAAACTGAGTGAAAATGTAATTCTCCTATGCTTAAGCATGACTGCTGAGCTCTGTAAGAAAAATTCAACTTACATAAATAGTCTTCTTGTATTCCTAGTCCAGCCTTGATCACATGCTTCTGAATCACATGCTGCCACGCGGAGCCGCCGATCGACAGCACCTGGGCAGTGTCTGTGCCCCGCTAACAATCATTTCATTCTGTTTTTATTCATGGAATGTTTTATAAATTTCGGTTTGAATGCAGCGTATACTGGGCAAGATAAAGCTGCTGAAAAACTGTGATCTGCAAATACGTGGCCGCAGTGTTGGTCAATATGCAGCAGGGGTCGCTATTAGCCACTAATAGAGTTTCACTGCATAAGCTCTTGTAATACTTTTTTCCAAGTCATTTATGCAAAGGAAGAAGTGGTGCATTTTCCTTGAAATGCAACAGGGGGCGTTACAAGCTCAAAAAAAATCACACATCAACATGTCCTAAATACCAAACGGAAAAGCTAATATAAAGTGCTCGTTAATAACATCGGTGGAAGCCACAATAGTTCACGTTTCCTGAGCTGGAGGTTTCAATCCCACCTTCTGTGTGTGGGGTTCAGGGTGCGAATTCCACCTTTTCTGTGTATGTGGTGTTTGCATGTCCTCCCCATTTTGTGCAGATTTCCTTCTGCAGTCAGGCTAATTGGTGACTCTCAATGGTCCAGGCAGTTTGACCATGTGTGCCTGTGATGGACTGGCATCCCGGCCTTGTGTCTTGTGTTTAACATCAGATTACTGAAAGACCGTTTAACATAGGGGGCACAGGGACCCAGAATAAGAATATTTCTTCTCATGGTAGTTTATCATGACTTTAGGTGACTTCTATCACTGGAAGCAGAAATACAGACATCATTGCACCATACAGATCTATTATTGACTCCAAACCACCCACTGCATTCTGGGAATTATCTAGAATTGGAGCCTTAGTCTGACAATTTTAATCCCCGCTGGCAGGAGAATTAGTCAATTTTTTCAGCATACGGAGAGATGTAATATAATGATTACACTGGTCATTGTGCTAGTAGGTAGCACTCGTTCCTGTCACTCCCATATACAGCCAGTCTACCTCTAACCTGGCACACCCAACGTACTCCTCTTCATCAACCCCTGAGTACCGACCAGCTATGCCTCGTTCATTATCATCAAGCAGTTTCCAGCTGTGCCTTGTTCAGTCTCCTACATAAGTCCTGCAGTTGCGTTGCCTACTTGTGAAGTGTTGAGTTTCTGGATCCTTTACGGGGAGGGGGTTGGTCTTGTACTTGTTCACTTTGCCAGTGTATGGTCCTGATTGTTATTGACTTCTTCTGCCTCGTGTTTTGGTTCTGTTTGCTGTGTTTGTTACTCTATCCTGGAACTGACCTACTACCTGTGACCACGACTATGTTTTCTATGCACCCCTGACTTTTGGAAATCCTACCTGTTCTGATTTTGACCCTGGCTGTTTCGACCTTGATTAAAGACTTTGATTCTGCAATTGGATCCTACTGTGTTTTCAATCATTACAGTTCCATCTGAGAGGCTGAGAGAATGTCATCCAATAAACAAAATAATATCTCTATCATCCTGGAGAGGAATTATCATTAAACTGATGTAATGTATTAGCTGTCTCTGTTGGTAGTTAACCTCAAAAATGCAAATACTGTAATTACAAAAGCAACCTGATTTCTTTTTCCTGTTATGAGAACTGGGCTGATAGAATGAAGTTTAACATTTTTCAAATTTAGATCTGTGTTGGTTTGTCTAGATATTTTTTCAGTGGAAGGCTGTTTTCTAGTTTAACCAAAGGGTATTCTAACATAAGGTACTAATTTTAATTTAAACAAATCATTAAAACACTGGATCCACTTCATCCTAAAGCCTTTTATAGTAATGCAGGTTTTTGTAGGCAATTGAAGCCCAATATCTTGTACGAATTGCAATAGCAGTTTGTTAAATGGGGCCAGAACTGACAAACTTCAGCTGGTATGACATCACTGATGCGTCAAACTGCTCTGCTACCCTCTAAACTTGGAACAGCAGGGATGTTAGGGTTTAGGTGAAAGTATAAATGCATGGTTTGGCTTGCTAACAGTTAGCATTGTCTCCAGACTCATAGGGTTTTCTGAGTCGCTCTGCTGTAAACCTGAGCTAAACCTCTCTGTCAGACACAATTTCTGATCTGATTCCAGCCTATCGATCTGTAGGATGATGGCATGGCCTTTATTTCAGCCATTAGCCGCTCTAGACTTCTGCGAATTTGCAGCTATAACACGGTTTGCTAAGCAGCTCGGTTTGAGGGAGACTCACTAGAAGAATCAAGCTGTACATGTTTACGAACCACGAGACTTTCAGGCAGCCTTCAGTGTTTCGTTTGGAGTCTGCCTGAAACTGATCTTCGTGTTGTCGATGGGACATCCTCCAGTCGGATTTGACTTAATTTGGATGTGTTGTGAGCCGGATAGTGCATGAAATCGATGCAGTTTGGTGGGGAGTTTCTCAAACAAAGTGAGCCTTTAAAAAAGCATGCATTGAGAAACATAATTGAACTCATGCAGCTTACTGACACAAGTGTGTACCGCGACACGAGTCAATGTGAGTAGGACATTGGCCCTGGTTCATCTGAAGGTTAAAAAGGCAACATTGTCTATGTCGGCACACCTGTCCCTAAATCCAGAGAGGCCACAGCACTGTGCTAATGGCTAACGGCTACGCCATGCCACACCTCTGCAGTGGAAAGCTCTCTCAGCAGAACAGTCCAGCGGAACGGCCCCACCCCCGAACGCTTGGCTGCCTGCCGTGCATCTGCAGTGGGGGGGGGGGGGGTCTACTCTGTGCTGAATTTCCTGTTGGGTATGTGTGCTACAAAGGCTCATATGTAAACGTTACATCATATATTTGTACTTTATGCCCTTATACACAATGATGCAGTTTATGGTGCTCATTAGCACTCGATGCTTATTAGCATCCTTAAGTGGTGAGTCTGGCCTTTATAACATTGTTATTACGTGAAATGTAGGGACACACAGATCTGATGAGAATGTTGTGCTTTGCACAGCTGTCACGTCTCTTCCCAGAGTGGCCCCTTTTGGTGTCACATGTGCTCCCTCACAGCTGTGCAGAAGAGACTCGCATCACATGCTTTGCAGAGCTCTGCCTCCATTGCCCCTGGGGTATAAGGTCAGCCCGAAAGAAAAATAAATTTAAAGCTGCAGTAAGGCAATAAGGAGACTAGGAGAATTTTAAGTATGCACCCTAAGCCTCGGTCAGTTTTTCTAGCGGATAATAGCTGGTTGTGGCCCAAGTCAATCGGAAAGCAGCGATGGGCTCAGCTCATGTCACATGACTTAACCTCAACTTGGTGTTACATTGCAACAAGACAAAAGCACAGCGAAGCCTTGAATGGGATGTTGTAGTCAAAGCCTAACATTCATATTCCAAGAGTTTCACTCACGCTGGTGATTTATAGTGCTGTACCTCGGAACGTTTATTTTTTTCCTCATGGCTTAGTGGTAGTATATAAATATAAAATTCTGGAATATAAAAATAATGCTGTTCTAATCATTTTGAACTGAAAGTGCATCATTTTTACAAACTATGCTGATATGAGTATATTATATGATCCCTTAAAGTATATACAATGGATTACATTTACACTCTAACAAAGAATCTCGTGTCTAGATTTCCTGGACCTTTTGTTTCGTGTTGCTGGGCAGGTGAACTGGTGACTCCAAAATAACTCCACGTGTAAGTGTGAGTGTCCTACCACTCCCTGTTTACTAGTCCTGGTCATCACAACCGTATGTCACCGTTATTTATACTCTGGAACAAGATGTCCAGAAATGCAGAAGTCATTCACTGCAATTTACTCACGGCTGCCAATGAGAAATATGGTTCTGAGTTTACTTTACTGGTTTTGACCTTTTGTTTTTTAGGGCTACGTTATGATTTTGAAAAGATATTTATAAGAGTCAGAGAACAAACGACACAATTTACTTAGAAACAGATCCTCGTGGTGATAAAATGTCTATCTACAACAGGCTTATTTCTAGGACTTAACCATCAATATTTCGGTTGTAAGGCAGCGGTTTTCAATGCGACAATGCGGTACACCTCTCGGCGAACAGGCAACGTTACAGGTACGTTACAGGAACGTTAAGAACGTAAGACCGTTACTGGAACGTAAGACCGTTACTGGACGTTGCGGGAACGTTGCCTGTTTGCTGGACCATAACCTTAGTACACTCCTTTCACACAGTAATAATATATTACGTGTTTTTCCATCTGCATCCATTATCTAAATTACGCCGAAAATGCCGACTCGACATCTTAAGGGAATTAACTTAATTAACGTTGCGTGTTTTGCTTCCTGGTATAAATGAGACTCGGGTTTCATTATGTTATAGGAGCATCTCTAAAGATGCCTGGCTGATGGTTTACGTTCGAGGTGGGGACCCGTTACGGTCTTTGCCCTGTGGAGCCGCACCCTTGCGGGTGGTTCCGTTCGTCTACGTTCTACCCCTGCGGTTCCGGAACCCGGTGACCCTGAAGCCCGTCACGCGTCCTTTCAGGTCCCGCAAGGAGACGTCCGTGCGTGTGGAAGTGCGTGGAAGTGCGGTTCACCGGTGCATCCGCAGTGTTATGTCATCCCGCACCCCGCACTACGACCTCTTAGAACACCTGGGCTGGGAGGGGGCGATCGGCTGAAGGACAGCCGCCGGGAATCGGGGACGCTCCTCCGGCACCCGGCAGGGGAGGCGTCTTAGAAAGAAGTCGGCGGAGCCGCAGCTGCGGAGTTCGAAGGCGGACGATCGCGGCGGGGGGTGGGGGGGGCAGTGGACACTTCCTCCGGAGTGACGTCGGTCCGGGGCTCGGGGTTCTTTCCCCGTCTCGCGGGTTCTGGGGCGGTTCTCAGGCGATCGCACGCCGGGAGGAGGAGGAGGAGGGGGAGAAGAGAACGGGAAGGACGACAGAGCAAGGGCGAATAAGCCTTACATCGGCACCCGTAACTCTGGAGGACTACAGAGAAGCAGCGTAATGCGCAATGGGCAGCCTCGTTTGATGGGTAGCTTTTTCTGATGGGTAGCTTCGTTTGATGGGCAGCTTTTTCTGATGGTTAGCTTCGTTTGATGGGCAGCCTCGTTTGATGGGCAGCTTTTTCTGATGGGTAGCTTCGTTTGATGGGCAGCTTTTTCTGATAGCCGTGAGGCGCGCGCGCTGTCCTCCCGTTGGCGCCTTTCTTCTGGCCGTTTGGCCGCCATGTCCCTGATCCACATCGACAGTGAGCCGAGGTGGGTCCCCACTCACGTCCAGGTGACGGTCCTCCGGGGCAGGGCGCTGAGGGCGAAGGGCAAGCATGGCACCAGCGACGTCTACACCATTATACAAGTGGGGAAGGAGAAATTCACCACGGCCGTGGTGGAGAAGACGACGTGCCCGGAGTGGAAGGAGGAGTGCATCTTCGAGCTGCTCCCGGGGCTGCTGGAGCCGGGGGGTCGCGCCGCTTACCCTGTGGGCAGCGGCGACCTGGTGCTGACGGTCATGCACCGGGCTTTGATAGGTCTCGACGTGTTCCTCGGACAGACCGTCATCCCACTGGACAAGGTCTTCCAGGACAGGATATATCCGAAAAACCAGTAGGTTTTCTTTACGTGTCATTCCTCTCCATCAGCGTCCCGTGTGTCATGTGGTCGTCATGTGGGCTTGGTGGCCAAGTTGACATGTGAGCCATATATTAATGTCGGCATCTTGACTGGGGTGCCGCATTAATGATGTACGACCATGTATGATTTTTCACCCACCCAGCTAACAATTTTGGGTTAGCGGAACGTTCTCGAAACGTTGTTTCTACGCTGCTGGAACGTTTATGTCCGGGCTTCTAAACCGTTATTCTGAAAACGTTCCCGCGAGGCTCTTTTTTTTTTTTTCTGGTTAAGTTTCCCGAACCACGTTTTAAGAACGTTAAAGGAACGTTAGTTACGTAACGTTGCAACCGAACCTTTTAAGAACCCAACGAGAACGTTACTGGAAGTTGTGGGATCCTTCCCCGTTTGCTGGGCAGTAACCATACAGATACTTGAGATTGTATTAATTCAATAAAACGAAAGCCCCGGTGTGTGCATCTTTCATGTAGGAGATCATAATCATAATTTATTCTGTTTTTTAATGCAATCAAAAGTGGTCTTATAATAAAAACAACAATAATCATCATCATCATCATAAACTGCGACAGGGTCCACCTTGATGGGTGACAGACACGCCCCTGACCCCACTTCCAACATGACCTTAGGAAAGACGGCAGGTTTTCTGTAAACTGCTTTCCTCTCTCGTCTTTATGTAGGAATGTGTCGTATCTTGAGCCTGCATTACACGCTTCGTGGTTATTTGAACTGGATAGTCGTATCGAGTCGCCACAAACAATATTATTCCTTGGGCCACTATCAAAATCGCACGTTGGACCCTAATCCCAGACTGCTGTGATCTCTCAGGGCCCCTGTCCACATCTGGCCCCCTAAATTATTCTGGGTTGCCAGCCTATCTGGCTTATGTTTACTATCCACACCAAGCCAGTCTACATCTAACCTACCACACCCAAATCACTCCTCTTCATCAACCCCTGAGTACTGACCAGCTGTGCCTCATTCATTATCATCAAGCAGTTTCCAGCTGTGCCTTGTTCAGTCTCCTACTTTAGTCTTGTAGTTCAGTTACCTCTTTGAGAGGTATCATGTTTCTGTGACTGTTACTGAGTGGTCATTAGTTCTTGAATGTTTGCTAGTGTGTGATTCTGATTGTCTGACTTCCCCTTCTGCCTTCTGTTTTGGTTCTGTTTGTTACTCTGTCCTGGAACTGACCTATCGCCCGTGACCACGACTACATTTTCTATTCTCCACAGGCTTTTGGAAATCCTACGTGTTCTGGATTTGACCCTGCCTGTTTTGATTACAATTAAACCTTGTGATTCTGCAATCGGGTCCTACCATGTTCTGAATCATTACATTTATGTTGTGGGTTTGTTCAGTTTACTGGGGCAATACCCTCTGTATCATTCAGCCTCTTCTGTATGTGCTGTATAGTTTACCTTCAGTCACTCGGGTGTCATGATTATAAGTTTAGTGTTAAACAGGAGTTACTTTGAATGTCTTTTGACCCTTTTGGAAATGTAAATAATTGTATATAAAATTAGAACTTAATGATACTGATTTGTCCATTTTTATGTCATAGGTGAGGTGCTGGGTGAGTTTGGAAGTAACTCTAAAATATTGGAAAGGCTAGTTTTAGCATTGTAGATGGAAGCCCCAGAAACTTCCCTCAACTGCTCTGTGTGCCTTTATAGTTCTTTGAAGTGACAGTTAATTTCATACCGCTCAGTGCAATATTGTAAGCCAATTAATATACCATTTTTATACATTTTTCTAGTATACATAAACCATTCATTTCTATATGCCAAAGGAATTGAATGAATTTGGAGGCTCAGTAACTGCCAGTAAGTTTTATAGGAGTATGAACTATGGCCTGTAATAAGAGTTCTTCGAAATGTTTAGCTTAACCGTGTAAAGAAAAGAAGGCGTCTGGTTTTCCCAACAGTGTGCCTTCTTAAATGGCTGTCTGAGGTTTGAGTGATGGGTGCTCCACGTTCACTGCTGTCAGCCTGCACCATCGGTGGTGCATGCTGGGTGATCCTGGGCTTGTAGAAGAGTGCGGACCCTCCCAAAGAGCTGCCATTTTGCATCAATATACGTGATTAGAGTAGACCGTATGCTTCTGCTCCACTGCCATCCAGACACACACAAAGGCTTTAGACAGACGCAGCTACGATCTTGGGGTCAGTGCTGCTTGTAAGCCTGTGTGGAGACAGGGTACACAATAGCCATGTTTTTTAAAACCCCCCGTTGGCACTGTGAGCTTAAAAATGACTTTTTTTTTTTCAGTTATCCAGCATTAAAACATTAATCTTATTTAGTTTAAGTCCTTCTCTCAGTCCTCCAGTTTAAGCCTTTCAGTGCTGTGTTTGCTCAGAATGCTGAATCTTTAAATGCAAGCCATTTTATTTTGATTTGTTCAGGTATGGGTTAAATATTATCTCCTTAGAAACACTTTGATGTGGTATATATATAGGTTTGTTGTTGCACCTTTCTGTGAGACGCTTTTGAGTCAGGTGACCTTCCTGTTTGGTCAAAAAACAAAATATGAACAGACTGATTAATATTCCTGTAATGATGTAAAGAGACCACTCTGGTTCCTTGAGGGAGAATAGGTATGAATATATAATAGAAAGCCACTCAAATGCTTCCGTTTTAGTGTGCGATGAACCTGTAATAGCAAGGGTTCGTAGCTACGTTGCCAGCTAATTAGCATGCTTCATTAAAGGGAGATTAATATTTCATTACATGGTTATAATTATTGCTTCCAGATTTGGGTCCAATAAAAGGAGCTTGCTGCCTGTTTTCGCATGCGAAAATAGATCTAGCATGCAGGCTAGGAACCCTTAGGAGTAGCGTTGTTGAGAATGAATCGGCTGAATCAAGGGGCATTAAGAGATTGTGTGAGCTGCCATTTTTCTTACTGGCAGGATTCAATATTCTGGTCTGTTCTTTCCTAGAGTCTACCACTGTACCGTTGCTGACTGGATTCTGCCATATCACTATTCCTGATTTTTGGATTCAGCCATTGTGCCGCTCCCCTCTTTCCTGGATTCCACCATTGTGTCATTTCCTTCTTCACTGGACTCTGCTGATTTAGTACTCCCCCACACTGATTGGTTTATTCCATTGTGTCATTCCCTTGTTCACTGCATTCTACTTTGTACCATTCTCCTCCCTGTTGGATTCGCCAGTGTTTAAACACAAACAGATGTACAGTATATGTGTGCAGGCATACTGTACATGCAGACTGCTCAAAGGAGAACTCCTTAAGATCTTTGGTGGGTTTCATATTTCTTGCCTTGAGTGTTCTGATGGATTTAGTCCAGGCTAAAAGTTGAGTAGGACACGGTCTCGACCGTATTCTTACCTTGCAAGGCATCTGAGTGAGATGGGAAAAGATGCCAGATTGAACACTGGTCAGGTAAGCCTGATCAGACCTGCAGAGTGCAAGGCAAGGTCAGCCATGAAGATCTTCATGTCTCCGGTTGATGGTGTTGCTTTAGTGCTCCAAACAGGGTAGTGATCTCTGGCATCACTATATTGTTACCCTAGATCCTGTAGACCACTCAGATGGGCCACCTGAATCCTAGCCAAGAATAGCACGAGTGAGGTAATGTGAGGATGGGGATTGAATCGGCAGGGCAGCTGACGAAGGTGAAGATAGTTGTAAAAAGGCTGGTTAAGCTCGGCTGTCATTCAGGTACTGCAGAAAGAATTACGGAGGATCTCAACAGTTCAGTTCAAGTCACTTTTACAGTATTTATGTAGCGCCTTTAGCATGGAGCATTGTCACAAAGCACTTTACATAGTCCCGGGCCCAAGGTCCTCAGAGAATAAGCCAAAGATGATAGTGGCAAGGAAAAACTCCCACAGGAGGAAGAAACCTTGGGAGGAACCAGAGTCAAGGGAGAGGCCCATCCTCCTCTGGCCGGCACCGGGCAGGAAAACACCATTAAGTTCTTTAATACAATGTGATCAACAATGAGGTAGAACAGTCAGGTGGACAACAGCAAACGATAAAACAAACCATGCTAAGAGGGATATATTTAATATCAGCAGAGTAAACAAAAGGAACTGCAGTTACTGTGGTTTGCTGCTGTCATCTCTGAAAGGTTAAGCATTCCTATATTTGAGTCAGAAAGTCTCAGGTTCTCATTGCTCATTCAATGTAACTTTAAATTTATAAAGTACACTAAAATGTGGCCTAATCTTAGAAGCCTTCGGTCACCTGTAGACAAGCTTATCATGAATACTGGTGTTTATCTTTCCTCCCGAACGCTGAAAGAGTGAGAAAACTGTTCTCTCACCAGCTCTTGGCAGCACCGATAGTTTCGATGGGTAACTCGAGGCGAAGGAGGAGGGACCCTGGCAGAACCTTCCAGTGACGTGATTGGCCACTGATAGCTTGGTTACTCTGGCCATGGTGAGCATTTCAAATAAAGATAGGGTTAACTTTATCCAGGTTTGGGCACAGATGCTACAAATGGATGTAGGATATTTAAATTTGGCTCCTTGTTTTGAAGTTTGTTCTTTGAGTGGTGGAGGTCTGATTTCGCTGGCTTTCCATGTTTGGCCTGTGTAACTGGAATCTTTTATTCTAGCTGGTCACTGAGGCCAGTTTAATAGTGAAATAGTGGAAAGGTTGAAAAGGAACTCAGAGAGAGTAAGATTCTGAAAGGGATCTGCCAAAGACAGCTTAAATTTCGACCCATCAGGCCAAAGCGGTACTGTAATTGAACTTTTTTTTTTTACATCGATCTTGTGGCAGTTTCTGAATGAGTTTGTGGAGAGCGGTTAGAATTGTTTAAGTAGGAGGAGGGAACAAGCCCCTCCATGCACCTCCAAGGTGAAGGAGCCCCTCCATGCACTTCCAAGGTGAACAAGCCCCTCCATGCACCTCGAGGGTGAACAATCCCCTCCATGCACCTCCATGGTGAACGAGCCCCTCCATGCACCTCCATGGTGAACGAGCCCCTCCATCCATGCACCTCCATGGTGAATGAACCCCTCCATCCATGCACCTCCAAGGTGAAGGAGCCCCTTCCTGCACCTGCAAGGTAAACAAGCCCCTCCAGGCACCGACAAGAACATACCTCTGAGAAGCCTGAAGATCCGGAAAGAAGTAGTTCTGGACTCTAGGCTGCTAGGAGTCGAGATTGACCTTATGGCACCAGATGATAATACTGCATCATCAATATCTGAAGAGCAGATTGTCATTGTAATGACACAGAGTCTGGATTCTCGAGGTTCACACTGCAGCCTGCAGGCATACCTGCTGTTCTGGGTTCTGTCACGCTGCCCACAGCAGACTCACCGCGGTGTCCAGCATGATCGTTTGTCTAACCTGAGATGACCGGGCAGCTGTGCATGCTACGTTGCACTCAGAGCCGAGCATCGCTTTCATCTGTTTTCCCCGAGCGCCCGCAGACATCCTTGAGTGTCTTTTCAGCTAAACTGGGCTGCCTGGGAAATCGCCTGTTTTTAGAAAGGTCCTTGAACGCAGGCTGGGTTTGCTGGAAATGCCTGCCTCTGATACCTCTGGGACAGAGGCAGTCAGAGGTAGTGGTCTTTCTGCCAATGCCAGTATTTTCATCATTTACCTCTGGACTGAAGCAGTTTACTTCTAGACAGAAAAAGCAGTTTATTTATTATAATGTTTACACTGCCTGTAGTGCATGATGATGTGTGAGAGTGTGTGACTGTGCCCTGTGATGGACTGGCATCCCGTCCAGGGTGTACCCCAGCCCTGTGCCCTGTGATGGACTGGCATCCCATC
>JAACJT020000314.1:0-20432 GCA_009936485.2 Gymnarchus niloticus | reverse complement strand
CAGTGTTTGCTGCTGGAGATTACATGGCTCTGTGTTTAATTATACACCTGTCTCAGCAATGAGTATGGCTTAATTACGCGAGTCCAAAAGTATGTGAACCCCCCTTTTAACTGGTGTCCAGTACTTTTGTCCTTATAGTGTGCTTCAGGCTGTTGGGGGCAGTACGTGTCAGGCTTATAAAAGGATTTAGTTGTTTTTTCAGGTGTTGCAGTTTTTTCAGTTTTAATCATTTGCTGCTGAAACACCAAAAAATACTGGATAACCTAACTATAAATCATTTGGGCAGGTGCCCAGTTGTAGTCCATGTCAGTTTTACCTGAGTGGACTACAGACCAAAATTCTACAAAGCTAGTCAACACATGAGACAAGATAAACAAGTGATGGTAAACTAGGGCAACTTACCCAATGAATTCTATTGCTGGAGCCTGGATTACATCTGTTCTGAAAGAGTCATCCTACCCCAAAGTGCAAAAACACAGCAAATAAAACCTGCAGCAAATAGCACAAGGCTGGGGTACACCCTGGATGGGAGGCCAGTCCATCACAGGGCACAAGGCTAGGGTACACCTTGGATGGGAGACCAGTCATCACAAGGCACACACACACACATAATCATGCACTATAAGCAATTTAGAGATGCCAATTAGCATAACCATCCTTCTTGGGAAACAGGAAGGGAAACCCATGTGACACACAGAACAGAGGTGGGATTCAATCCCCCAACCTTGGAGGAGTGAGGCAACAGTGCTACCCAGTGAACTGCCATGGCCCCTATAGTTATCAAGTAACATAAATTACAGACTGAAACAAAGCTGGGTTCTTCATATCATTCATGGTCCCATGTTTAGTAACCGAAACATATTCCATAAACAGTTGATTAAGGATAATTGAGAGCTCAGTGCGGACCAAAAGCAGCAAATGCCCTGGTCAGACACCTGGAACCTGTGACCCCATTTTAATCAACCTGCTTTATAGATCAAATGGCTTAGGAGTCACGCTAAAATTCACACAGCCAAATGCACACTGACGGATGCACAGACGTAATTCAGAACAGCATCGATAAAGATTGAAATATTTATAGCATTTAGTGCAGCGTGATGTTCTTAATCCACGGCGTGTCGTAGGCAGTGGTCGATGAGCACAGTGATGTCACAGCCTGATGTACTCGGGGCTGGGTGGCAGAGGGGCTGCCCTCTTTGGACCCCCCCCCCATTAGACCTTACACTCTCTCCTCAGCTCCACTGGCCCATAGTGAGGTGTAGGCCCACTGGCGAAACCCACAACGCCTCCACCAGGTTGTACTGGCAGTAGCCCATGCCGAAGCCGAAGGCCACATCGGTGACGTTGTGGCGGCCCAGCAGCACCCGGGAGAGGCCCACGGTGACGGCCCAGAGGAGCACCAGCACACGCAGAGGCGCGGCCAGCACCAGGTGGGCCAGCAGAAAGCGGGCGCACAGAGCAGCCCGTGTGGCATGGCCCGACGGGAAGGAGTACCGATCCACCGAGAAGGTGGCAAACATGTCCATGCGGTTGTGGGAGGGTCGCCTGCGACGTACGATGGCTTTCACCACGCCGACCAGAACGAGATCCAGGACCAGGGCTGGAAGGGGAAGAAAAGGAGAGAGTCACATGGTCAATGAGCTGACAGCTCGTCATCGCTGAACCGGGTGAGCCAGGGAAACAGAAGATGGGACTTCGGTTGAGCTAACAGACCAGAGGCAGCTGTGGCTTGGCAGCCTTATCTCTGCCAGTTTCATCCACTAATTCACACCGTCATCAGGCCACGTTTGCAGGACTACTCAGCGTGTGGGCAGGGCACAGAAAAATGTGAAGATGTTGCAACCACCGAGTCGCAAGCTGCTTAATTTTTCAAAGTAGAGGCCCCAATCAAGAAGCGAATGGTAAATGGCAATAATAATCTGATAGGAACCGTGGAAAATCACCACTACAGATACAAAACGATGGGGCGGATCAAGGGATCTTATGGAGGAAGCCAGGGGCTTGTGAAGGCGAGGTGATGGGGGGCATCCCTTAAAGGGATCAAAATAATGAAAGAGGAAGGGAAGATAAGCATTACCCATGAGGAGGTTGAGCATGACCTCCTGGCCCGCTGCGCTGTCGCTCTTGTACAGGCAGTAGAGCACACCTGCCAGCCAAGGGATGCCGTGGCCGGAGATCTCGACCAGCTTCATGAGCGGCCTGACGCTGCCCCACGCCGAGTCTTCGCAGGCACACACGCCCAGGCGCTTGGAGAGCCACAGGTCGATGGCGAGCAGGGAGCTGACGGCGATGCCGATGAAGGACGGGTTGAGTCGCATGCAGTCCTCCTCCGGCAGCTGCTGCTGCGTCCCAGCCGCCGAGGACGAAGCGGCGCCGGGCGACGCCGACACCGAGCCCCGGCGGCGCGTCGGGCTCTCCGAGGCTCGCAGGCGCGCCGTCGTCGGGTCGGAACCCTGGCGCTGAAGCAGCTGCGGCGCCGGAGTCCGGCTCAGCGACATGAAGTCGTAGCGTCCGCCGTTACCTTTGGCTTTCGGAGAAGGCATCTCAAATATCGATACTGACACCGGCAGCTGGACGTGGTGGCCGCGCTGCAGGGTGAATTCTACCGTAGCGCAGTCGGATTAATAATAATAATAATAATAATAATAATAATACTCCCTGGCTTTATGCTTCCATTTAAAGGTGACAACTCCCATAGCACGACATAGACCGGCGACAGGCTTGTCGCATGGCTCCTGACTTCACTCGCCTATTCGGCTAACAAAGAGACTCGCATCATTTCCGCAGCGCCGGAGCGGCCGGTAGGCGCCTGGGCTGCAGGGAGCCTCTAGATAACAGCGACGCCAGTCTGAATTCTCTTCACTGGTTTCATTCTTTGGATTGCATGCAGCTGAAATCGTCGATCAGTTGCACATTTTTTTTTTTTTTTTTTTTTTTGCACATACGAGTCCTAAGCCGATTGTCTCATAAGAATTTTTCTATTAATAACTTAATAAACTGATAATAATTCCCTGCTTATGATGGATCTTGTAATCCCTACAAGAACATTGCTTTCTTTGAGAATTAATGCATTCCCTCTAGAACATATGGACAAGAATTATTGTTATTCAGTTACTTCTTTGCCCATCTCTTTTGTCCTTGTGGTATAAAGATGTTTGAAGGCATGTAAAATCCTTACCTCATCAGACAACACAGGCAGATCCAAAGATGTTTCAACTCAGATGAGACTAAAGGCTGTTGACCTGGACAAATTACTCAAACTAACATTAAACACAACCAGGGCCATAATAAACACACACAGTTAAATATTTGCTGGGAATAGGTTCCTTAGCATACTGTAATGACCTAAGGTCTGATGTTTGTTTGGAGTTTGGGACACTGTCCTAGGTTCAATTCAATTAAATTTTATATATATAGCGCCTTTAACAAGAAAGACTGTCACAAAGTGCATTCTATCTCACCATGGTGATGGAACCTTTGTCACCCTGACGACGGAATCCCAATATTAGAATTTTAGTGACTGACAGCCATTTATTGGGAAAAAAGTAACCGTAATCTGATATATACTCTGAGATACATACAACGTATTTAGAAAAGAGGGAGCCACGGTCGTTTGACCTTTGTCTCTCATAGTACGTCTCTCATAATTTGTGCTGAATTTCACACCTCTCATATATTTTATGAAATTCAAATTTGGATATAAACTAAAATAATTGTATCATCAAGTTGTCTCTTGGATCATTAATTTGCAAACTGATAGGGAGAGAGTGAAGCGTCAACCATAAGGCTTCTTCATACTTGGAACCTACACTTGTCATTTTTCATCCAGCTGCACAGTCACCCTCAAACGTATCCCAATGAAACACAGAACACTATGTCTTTTGGGACTGAAGGCAGAGCGGTGGAAAACGTGCATACTCCATACATAATAATAATTCATGGAATCATTGAGTATACAGAATTTTATTCAAATTTTTGATTCATCAAAGTAGCCACCTTTTGCTGATATAACAGCCAAACACACACATGGCATTCTTTCTAGAAGGGAATCAAATATTGGTCAGAAAGATCTTTCCAACACTGTTGCTGTACTCAATGCTGTACAAACACTGCGTGATGAACCAAAGATTTCAAATTTTGATTTGTCAGTCCATAAGACTTTCTTCTAGTCTGCAGTAGTCCACAGCTGGTATTTCATGGCCCAGGCAAGCCTCGCTTTTTTATTTTGTCTTTTAAGGAATAGCTTTGTTACTGCAACCCTCCCTATCTAACCTACAGGACAAAGCCTCTCCTTCACAGTAGAAACAGAGACTTGCCTTTTTCAGCCACTGTAAAGCTGTGCTTGAAGCTGTTGTGCTGTGGGGCGCCTATCACACAAGCTGGTGACCCTCAGAACCTTGTCATCTGATTAGGTTGTGACTTTGAGTCTGCTTTTCCTATCAGAGCTTCTTTCAGTTTCGAATGAGCTTTGGATTGTGTAGGACACTATACTCAGTGACACTTTGATTTTTTTTTTTGCAATTTCTCTAAATAAAAGGCCTACATTTCTAAGGGTAATAATGCTCCATCTCATTTCATTTGTTAATTACCACTTTCTTGCCATTATCACTGGAATTTCTATCTTTCTACAGTGCAGTATCATCCAAGTAGTACTTCAGAGGGTATAGTAAGAAAGTTTGTCCCAACTCTGCTTTAAGACAGACAAAGGATTTTTAAGTAGCAATCAACAGAAGTTGGGAAACCTTTGCAACTTGTTTGCTTCAACTTTCAAGGCTTAATTTACTTTAATTGCTGCAGAACATCTGTAGGTTGTAACCGATTAGTTGTTCCCTGAAGAAGGCCCATTTGTAATGTTTTGAAAGTTCCTTTTTTCAGTTTTTGCTAATCTAAATTTTAAATTTAAACCTCTGGCAGTTTACTGCTTACATTTTCACTATTTTAGGTCATTCATTGCATTTCATCTGATTAAATTTGAAGAGAAACTAGAAAAACTGAGGTCTTCTAAACCTTTTCACCAGTAGTGCAGATACAGTATGTATAAAACGAATGTTGTTTTTTCCATAATATAGTTATGCCTGATGCTGTAACATTCATACAAGCCTCTAAATAAAGGTGTGGTATGACCGTCAGCTGACTCATGACGTCGGAAGTGACGTCACAGAGTATTGCCGTTAAAACTTCCGGCTGTCATTACTGTCAGACGCAGAGAACGTGCAGACGCGACTGTCATCACTCCGCGGGTGCTTCGTGGTTTTTGGGCAGTTTAGGTTTAGCAACCACCAGCGGAGAGATGTCCGGGTTGCTGTTGGGCGACAAGTTTCCGGATTTTGAAGCCGATACGACTATTGGCAAGATCAAGTTCCATGACTTTTTGGGGAACTCGTAAGTGGCTGGTTGGACTATGACCCTGAGCTCAGAAAGAGCCGTTTATTTGCTTTGTGCTCGTTTCCTGTGGTTTTTCGATGCTTATCTCGTCAGTAACTTTGACTTGTATATGCACACGTGAAGTCTTGCATGGAGATGATGGATGACTGCTGTCGCACTTGCTCACTCCTAGTCAGCTATTCAATTTCGGGCTTAAGAAGCTGACAAGTTACTTGTATGACTATAATTTGTAAAAGTACGTAATTAATGTTTTAGACAATGCGTTTTGTTTCCTTGGCAGCTGCCCGCAGTCGCAGTGTGAGTTAAGTAGGTACTGTGAGGTTTTAAACTCCGTGGGGGGGAGTATCCTGAATTAACCAATCGGTACTGGCCGTAGCCTGCGATTGCCGACGTTGATTGGTTGAGGTTATCCCCGCCCACCGCTACGCTGATCAGTGTTGCTGAGTGTCCCATTAGCATAAACGCCTTGGTAACTGCAAAGAGTCCCGCTTTATTTCGCGCTTTAAAATGTTCTCCGTATTTAGGAGCGGTATGTTGTGCCTGTTTTAGTCTTTTTACCTTGAGTGATTTTCTAAAATATAAACATAACCAGCCAGCACCTTACCCAAAACTTGTCCTGACAAGTGAATTATAGCAGGGATGTTTTTCCACATGTGTTAATGCTGAATTGCTGTCTTGGTGTATTCAGTGCTTTATATAACGAAATGCTGGGATGTAGTTGACATAAGAAACATCACCTATAAAACTAGAGTATAACTTAAAGCCAACTATGATGGTTTTTACTCATCTACTTCGAAGTCCTGGTTGTGGTAAACATTTTAGTCTGTTTGGATGCTCAGGTATGGGGGGTTGCTCTGTATAGCTGAGGTTCTGGAAGGCTTTACATTGCGGAGCATAGCTTACATGCATGAGGGTATTCTTGGTAGAAGTCCCATTTACTTGATGACCTCTGGAAGATCAAATGTGTGCTGTTCCTAGTTTTGCTTTGGGGTAGATGTTTGTGCCCCGTTACCATCTCCTTAAGAATGCCATCACACTAGGACCCAAGTCAATGTGCTCGAGGGTGGGATGTTTGGAAAGTTTTGCCTCTTTAATGGCCATTTGATCTGACTTTCAGTATGTAGCACAGCTGGTGCTATGTCCCAATGGTTCTGTAAAATCACATCACATGAAAACAAATGAGTGCTGCATTTCATTATAAAGGTACTGTAGTGATTGTCTAGGCATCACCTCCTGTTAGAGACTGATGGAATCTTGTTAATGAGCTCAGCCTTATGAAAGTTTACAGAAATTGAAATGACATTCTGGGGTGTAAGGAATGGATGCTTCAGTGTATTTTAGGATACTCCTTGAGTCACAGCTAATAAAGGGGTATGATACTGGAGAAATGTTATAGTACTCATGCTGCTAAATGATCATTGATCTGCATGTTTGACATACAGATTTTGATTTTCTAGATTTAATTCTAGAGTGAGTAAATGCTTTGTCTTGGTGTTTCAAAAGCTGTGGTGGGAGGCATCCTTTTTAAGAGTGCCCATTTTATGGTCACAATTCTGCTTGTCTTTTCAGTACTGAGTGCCTCTCTGCCCCACAGTTGGGGGATCTTGTTCTCCCACCCCCGTGATTACACCCCAGTGTGTACCACAGAGCTGGGCCGTGCTGCCAAGCTTAGCGCAGAGTTCGCCAAGCGTGATGTGAAGATGATCGCCCTGTCCATCGACTCTGTAGAGGACCATCTTGGATGGAGCAAGGTGTGCCAGGCTTCTGCTGTTTCTTCCCTTGAGCCTAGTACACATTTTCTCACTGCTCTTTAGCTAACACTGTTTACCATCTAAATTGCGTAATGGCCCTACTGGGATGTGTGTGTAGCTGATCTTTACCTGATGTCACAGTCCAGTAACCTCTGGAGATGTGGTGAAATCCTTGGTGATTGGATCAAATGTATGGGTTGCTAAGCAGTGCCTGGTCACATGGTAGCTCCAAGAAGAGCCTGCCTCATTGGGTGGTGCTTTTGGAAGAAATCCACTGGGCCTTTACATTAAATGCTTGAGTTGTGGGGCTGATGAATTGCTTAAGGGCTGCTCCAGAACAGGGGGTGTAATCATCTAGGATATCACCAGATTCTCAGCTGCTGTTGCTCTTTCCAACTGGAACTAAAAGGTTCATTCTGTGATTCAATGGGCAATGGAGTTTTA
This sequence comes from Gymnarchus niloticus, assembly GCA_009936485.2. NCBI lineage: Eukaryota > Metazoa > Chordata > Actinopteri > Osteoglossiformes > Gymnarchidae > Gymnarchus > Gymnarchus niloticus. The sequence continues at coordinate 12,852 of JAACJT020000314.1, read as the reverse complement.
GCCTTTTGCATGGTCATAAGTACTAAAACACTTCCCTGTTGCAATACTGAGCAGGGAAGTTGAAGGGGTTTTGCTTTGCTCTATAGGTGTTTTTCAGTATTCAGGTTCTCACATGGTAGTTTAAGTATGGAAATCTTGGTTACGATTGTCATGTGTTTAAAGATGAATTCAAGTAACTTTCCCATTACATAATGTTTCTTTGACTATTCTGAAATATGATGGTCTTGTTACACTGCTCATTTCAGCCCTCAGGTGCCCTGACAGACATGTTCAAACTTTAGCTGCTCTGACTTCAGTGCTGCATCACTAATTACCCACATCTCCTCCTTTTGAAGGACATATTGGCCTACAATAATGAGGCATCCAGTGACACCCTGCCTTTTCCCATCATCGCGGATGACAAGCGGGAGTTGGCTGTGATGCTGGGCATGCTGGACCCGGATGAGAGGGACAAGGATGGCCTACCACTCACAGCACGCTGTGTGAGTCCTTGATTCTGCCCCTCTTGGTTGCAGTATGGCTGAGATGTCTACTGTCTGTGCAGTTGAATGCTTGTGGAGTTGGGGGGGGTACTGTCTCCACTTCTGGTTAGTGTAATTCGTGTCCCTCACTGGACACATCCTAGCTGCACTAATGGCCAGTTTGGCTCAAACTAAGATTATTTTGCTATAAGCAATAGAAGCAAAATGTTTAATGACCAACTGTGGACTGACTCATCCTGAAGTAATGAGTAACACATCTAACAGCAGAATGATGTACCAGGAAGCTTGTAAAGGCATAGCAATTTTTGGTTTACCTGTTGCTGCCTAATGTGTTATGGTCAAGCTTTAATGGTTTGCTCTTTGCAGCATTGAATGATTGTCATGCATCTGTGTCTCAGGTGTTTGTGATTGGCCCAGACAAGAGACTGAAGCTTTCAATCCTGTACCCAGCCACAACAGGGCGGAACTTTGATGAGCTGCTGCGGGTTATTGATTCACTGCAGCTGACTGCTCAGAAACGTGTTGCAACACCCGTTGACTGGAAGGTGAATGCTGTGCTGCTGGGTCTGTTGCACTCCCCTGCTCATTGTTGTGGCTTCAACTAAATGTGCACCAATGCTGTCTCCCTAAAATGAGGGAGGGGAAATGGTTGACTGTAATGACTAACACCTTCCTATCCCTTGCAGCCAGGGGACAAAGTCATGGTTCTCCCCAACATCTCTGAAGATGAGGCTGCAGCTCTCTTCCCTGCTGGTGTTGCCACAAAAGACCTGCCTTCTGGGAAGAAATACCTACGCTACACTCCCCAGCCATGAGGGGGCTCCAAAGAACCAGCCTTGCTGCACTGATCAGAATAAAGCACTTGTCCTTAATAAAGAGCAGGATTCCAAATGTGCACTGTCCTACCTGTAACTTTGCTAAAATGAACATGTACATTACTGTGCCTTAGCCAAATATTGTATTTAGGGTGGGTCTAAAAGGACATTTAAATGGAATGATTGCAACGCAATGATTAAACTCAAATGCATAACTTGGTCTGCTTAATGTTTGCCCCATTCTGTTGTCATGTATACAAATTAGACAACCAACTATAAATTGCTTTTGTTTCATACCACCACACCAAGATCATAACTGTTAATGGTTGGTTCTTTTAAGGAATGTATCTGGACCTGTCCTAGGCTCATTTACTGTCCATAAGTAACTCAGTTTGAATAGTCATTTACCTGATTTGGCTGACCTATTTGTTTCAAATGAACTTCACTTTCCTCTTTGTAAAGCAACCCAAAACCATTAGCCATGTTTGATTTCAGCTCTCCAGGGGGAAGATGTATAAGATCTTAAGACCCGTTGGGGCCAGGGTGTGCCTCACCATCAATCACACAACTTTTTTTTTTTTTTTTTGTAGTCAGCTCACTTGTACTAAGCTGGTTCTTCAGTTTGTGGCAAAGGACACAATTTCATGCTGCTCTAGGGCCATGACTTCCACTAGATGGCAGTATGTCACCTTCTGGCAGAAGCTTTTTCAGACCTGGTGTGAAATTAAGTGAGGTTGTTCCCAAATGGCAAGTCTGCAAGGTAATTTTTTGTAAAGTTTGACCAAACTGTATACAAAATTTGGATAAATATTCAGTACTGAGCCATCTTGTTAGTGCAAGCTAGTTAAGTTGCATTTGTGGAAGTACTCTGGGTAAGGGCAGAATGTGTGATGTAGCTGTTTAAATATGAAAATGTCTTGTAATAGATCTTGTCTGTTTTGAAAGACCTGTCCCTGAATCTGCTTATTAAAAGCCTTGTCTAAATCAAGGCTGTGAATGAGGTGATTGTTGGTTTACAGTTGATGCAGTTTGAAACATTCTAATTTTAGACTTTTTGGTAGCTTCATTTACTGCAGTAGGTCAAGTGCTATGTTCAAGGTGGAAATGCTATTGAGACAATCTAAAGTCTACCAAACATCTGCAGACAAGGAGGCAGCCTTTTCATGGGGAACTTGGGCATATGAATGACAATGCCACTGTTTTCTGTGAGCATTAACACTGATTACATCCTTGATGTCTGTATGAGTTGTTTTGGTTACCTTGGCTACCCCAGAGGTTGCAAGATGCATCACTGCCTAAATAGTGTGATGGCAAAGGAAGATATTGAACAGGAAAGAGGCTAAACAGAGGTGCTTTTTGCAGAAGATTCTGCTGTTCATCATCTGGCCTTTTCAGCCTTCTGAAGGCTAACAGGAGGACTGTCCTACTCAAATCCAGGTGCTCACCAATGCTAATGAGCATCATAATGGATACCTTTCACAGTTATTTAACCTTAAGGGGCAGTACATTTCTTGTATGAATTCACTCAAGATAGTCTTTGGAGTGTTTTCATTTTATACATACAGTCCTGTTACCATGGTCTTCTCACTTCTTTGTTACACCTCATCCCTAGACTGGGGTCATAACAGGCAATAAAATGGTCACCTGATTCAAGAAACCAAGCTGAGGAAGATAAAAAATGCAGCTGTCATTATATTCAACATTATATTGTAGGTGGTGCTGGTTTTTTATACCCTAAATTTATACTGAAATAACTCCTTTCCTTATAAGGACATCACTGGAATATTCCTTCGGCCATGAAGGGTACAGGTCTACAGTGACCCTGTACTGGATAAGCAGTTCCAGAAAAAGAATTACTTTTCTTCCATTTAAAGTTTCCACAGAATTCATATACATCCATCTTGTAACTACTCATACTAGATGGGAGGTGGAACCTATCCTAGGCAGTGCGGGATGCAAGGCCAGGGTGCAGGGCTCATACTACAGGAAATTGAGATGTGCCAGTTAGTCCACATTTCTGGACTGTGGGAGCAAACCCATGTGACTTGAAGAGAACATGTGACCTCTACACACCAAGACCCCCCTAACGCTAGAGATGTGAGGAAATAGTGCTACACACTGAGCCTTTATACCACCACAACAGCAAAAAAATATATGCTTAACAGACAACCTGTCCAGTGTGTACCCCAGCCTTGTGCCCTGTGATGGACTGGCATCCCGTCCAGTGTGTACCCCAGCCTTGTGCCCTGTGATGGACTGGCATCCCGTCCAGTGTGTACCTCAGCCTTGTGCCCTGTGATGGACTGGCATCCCGTCCAGGGTGTACCCCAGTTTTGTATCCTACGCTGCCCAGAATAGATTGCATGCAACCCAGACCAGGATAAGTAGTTTGAAGCTAGATGTATGTTTGTCTCTTGAACTCATTAATTAATTAGCTCAGTGTTGCATAACTGGGATCCTGCATTTTGCCTCACCACTGCAAGGGTGACTACATTATCCTGAATGTAAATATCACATTAAAGTTTCCCTCTCTGATTTTCAACACCAGTGTCATGTTCCTTGTCTATTTCCAGCATTACCTGATATATACCCAGGTAGCAGACAGTAGCCAAATTGTGCTCATGCACACTTTTGCCACAGTTAATTGTTTCGAAACCCAAAAGATGACACACATCCACAATACGGTGATCATATCCTCTTATTTTGCTTCTCAGTTCAGTACGAATCCTGCAATCTGGCCAATGACGGATTGATGATGGTCACAGAGCCACAGTCTCCAAACCAGCAGCATTTTAAGCACATCACTTAAAACATAAACATAAATACTTTGAGAGAAACACACGCCCAGAGATCACACCCCTCCCCCCACCCAAGTAAAGCGTCACTCAAATGTAGCAACTGGCTTTTGTTTCGACCCTAACCCTTAACCTGCCAGCTCACCACCAAACACAACCACTGCCACAGCACTTGAGATCAAAAGCCTTGTGCACATACCGCACTGAATGATGACCGTCAAGACCGTCAAAACGTTCACAACTCTCACCGTGACCTTGGTCCACAGCCTGTCCCCGTGGAAGCAATCCGAGCTAGCGGACTGCTGTACTGCGTTCAGTTCTCGTGTGAAAAATCTTCTGTGTGGAGGGACAGAACAGGGAATGACTTTGGGCAGCTGGTGGTCTAGGTGACACTGAATGAGATATGACCCAGTTACACGGTCACAAAAATACCCCAGACAGAGCTAACATAAACACATAGCTAACAGCAATCCTTTAATATATAAATCAGACAATGACTGGTGATTAAACTGGTTACCAGTGCCTGCTAAATATTCATATGAATTGTGTTGACAATAAATCTATTGTTGAACTGCTGAAATGCTGACCAGAGAGAACGAAGTTCTTAGAAGAAATATGTCAAGTACCACTTACTAGGGTGTCCTCCCCAATGCAGACTGAACAGACAGTTAGAGTCTGGATTGTGTCATTGGCTGACGATGACCCCCAAGCATCAATGGGGGGGATGAATGATTTTTATTACTCTGATCGAGGAAGGGAAATAAGCCAGGAACCCTTGGCTTCACACAGCTTGGTCAAGTCTGTCAGATTCCTGCCAGTTCCTGAGAGTCAGTGACGAGGATTGGACCATTCCTCCCATCAGCCCGTGGCCTCCTTCCATGGTGTCAGCTAATGTGAGAAGTGGGTCTAGCAGAAGCAAGGATGTGGACGATGGGAGGAGTGCACAGCCTGACGGGAGGAATCCCAACACACATACTCCACTTGGGTCGAGAAGGAGAAAATGTAACAGAGGCATGGCTGGCTTTTGTCAAGACCAAGTGAGTGTAGAAGATTTGATGCATGGCTTTAGGGATAATATTACTATTAACAAGACTTTCCCATGATATGAATGTTATCAGTTCTTGATATAAACCAGAGTAATATCATTTTACAAGGGAAAACATGGAGCAGAAGATACTCAGACATTTACGAGTTGAAAAGATGTTGCTCTTTTGGTTTAATAGAGGTTTTAGGTTTATTAAACAAAAGACCACCCATTGTTCTGTCTACAGGAGTATGACAATCTTCTGTTTGTATGCAGTTTCCTTCTTAACTATATATGGCTCTTCCAGAATTGGTTCCTATAATGTTACATCATTTAATATACAGCACACGAGCAGCTACTGTATTCACGTTTATATAGAGTTGCAAAGTAAGCCACGCTGATCATTTTCAACATTACTGTATGTCACAGACTCCTGTGCCTGAAATCCTGTCCATTTGGTTGCTCTCTCAGGAGCTTCCTGTTATGAGTGCCTCATCTGGCCCCTTGGCACTTCACACACTGTCTCAGAAAAACTGATCCCTCAAACACGGCTGATCCCATAAAGCCTCCTACGGTCTGCTTTGGGCATCCTGCAGTTGACTGAACAAGGTTTGCTTTGCTATTAACGGGCTTGTTTTCCTTCCTGTAGTTCGGTGGAGGGGATGAGACTGGCGGGGTGTCTGTGTATGACTTCCTCTTGCTTCCTGCTGTTCCCCACGTTTTCGTAATGCTGTGTGTAGACAGGCAGTTTAGGAAAGGCAGGTAGGGGACGTGCACGGAGGAAAAGGCCTACAGCTGCACACTTGTATCAAATGTCGCTTCAGTAGGATCCCTCTTATCAGCTTGAATATAGATGGATGTTACTGTTGATACTGGGGCATGCTGACTGTTCATATCACTGAAGATGAATCTTGTAAAGTCTTGTTTCTTTTGTACACACTGCTGCTTCCGTGTTGTAAAGGACTAGTAAACAAGCAGTAAAACCTCATGCTGAGTTGGTTAGCCTCACTAGGAACTGTTTCTGGAAAGTCTTAGCATGTAAATAAAATAAGATAAATAAATGCTTATACAAAGAAAAATACTTCATTTCAGGTAATGACTCCTGTTTTGAAGAAAAATAAGACTTTCTGAACACTGAATTCTTAGTTGATTATTGAATCCTGAGCTGATTCATGTGCTGGGAAACATCAGATGGATGGTACTAACTGTAACCATAAATCAGAAAAGAGGCCTGAGTGTAACCTCACTCCCTTCTCCACTGTAGCACTTTTCCAGAAGCTTCCACCTGACACTAAATGGCTGTCTGTTTACTTATCATTTTTGGACTTTCCACAATGCATAGTCATTGCTCTAATTGTTTGGAGTAGCTATTTGTGCTAAAATACTTGCTATGTGCAAAATTATAGGCACTTAAGTAACAAAAAGAAAATTTTGTGGGTAGCTGAGTGGGTTGGATCGTTACCTCACGCCATCCCAGCTCTGTTCTGTATGTATGGAATTTGAATGTTATCCTTAAGCTGCTCAGGTTTCCAGCACAGTCCAAAGACACGCAGTTAGGATGTTCATGTGCACCCACCTTGTCCCAGCCAGGGTGTACTCTAGCCTGGCACCCTGTGCCGCCTGGGATAGGTCCTAGGACCCTGTGACCTTGAACAAGATAAGGAGTTAGAAGATAGATAGAAATCATGAGGACATTTGTGTGCTAAATACCAAGCCTGGACTAGAGGTCTGTACACATGATGTTACGTGTGAGTTTGACTGCGTTTAAATGTATTCAAAATACAGCTGCATTTGTGAGCGTATGTTTGCACAACTTACCTGATATACTGTACACGCATCAGCAACAGAAAAGGAGAACGCAGTGTAACGTTTCGACGTGCATCTCTGTTTATCTATTAACCTGAATTTGTTTTTCCCATGTCGTGAGCCAGGTATCGACTTGATCAGGTGAAACTGCAGTGACCCACAGGTTAACGAGACGGTCATTCAAACTGCCCTCCAAGCCCTACCAGGCCACACGTCTCCCTCTCTTTAATTCTGTTATCTCCTACCTTCTTTCATTCCTTCCTCCCAAACTCCCTTCTCACAAACCTGTATTTACTATCCTTGACAAATACCCAGCTGTTCTCAAAGGCTACCTTTTACCTGCTTCATTCTGAGTTTAATATAAACGCAATGTGCAGAAATGTGATTCTAACAGTAGAGGACATTCTTGGTTATAGTGTTTTGTTAATCGTGTTTTTGCACATTATAATCTTTCGATTGATTTTCACAATAGTTATTCATTGGTACCTAGCCTCATTTCAGCACAATTTGTCTTTGAAATATGTGGTTTCACCCTGTTGGGGTGTTTATTCTCGTGACATCAGGACTCCAATTATGGGGAATTCCAGTGTTCAAACATTAATCCCGTTGTTCCAGTGTTTAGATAAAGGCAGCATAAACTCAGGGCCCTGGCTGAACCTTCAGTCATATTAACTGCTCCTTAATGGAGATCTTTGTAACCGCGGGATGAGTTTTTACCCTGAAACTGTGCCACCCACGCCTCCTTACCCTCCCCCATCCCCCCTATCTGTTCTGTTGGAATGTGGGAAAATGACCAGCCTAGAAACAGGCTGTTTTGATTTAGACGTGAGCAATCACAGGTCTGTGGGACCTTCAAAAAAAAAAAACTGGCGGCATCTGGAATCTTGATGTTCTCAGGAGACCAGCCCTCATGAATTATTTTATAATGCTGCAATAGCTGACATTGTAAATAAAAATGTCTGCAGGCTTGGAAAACACTGGAGTCTGGTATTCCTCCCCATCTTGTTTATGATTTCCCCAAGATGGACACAGATATTCACAGTTCTAACTTAAGGAATGTGTCAAAATTGTGAAGGACTTCAACACGGCAGAACAAAAAACTGACGTAATACACACATAAAAAGATATGACCCAACATGTTAAGCAGGGTCATGGTACTAGAAGAGTGAATAATGTTATACATCCATGTAGAACCACACATGAAAGTACCTGACATGATAGTCATGTGCATTGGTGGTTCGACTTATTCCTTTGGCTGATTGCTAAGTGATCCTTGAACATCCAAACAGATTTTCCCCTTAATTTGTCTCTTTAAGGTTAAGCTGGTACTGGTGGACCATGATAGTCTGCACACCATATGGAGTTTTTAATATTAACCCGTTAATGGTGCTGGTACCAATAAATGGACTGAAATGGTGACACTTTCGGTTGGAGGGCCTGGTCACTTTCGTCATTTATTTGTGTTTAAATGCTTTTATTACTCCAAGCTGGATTAAAATACCAAAGTGCAGACTACATGAATGGTTCTGTTAATCACTGGACTAACAAGCTTTATCTGCTGGTACTTTGGTCTTTATTTCCATAAACATCAAAGGTATTTTCCTAACAGAAATATGTTACATGTTTCAGAAGCACCTAGAAGTAATTATTAATTTTGCTATAATTAATTAGCCTGTAGTGTTATTGTTGTTTTTCCTTCCATCAGTGTTGCGTAACCAATTTGATGCCCCCCCAGGCAACACAGGGCACATGGTGAGGGTCACCCTGGATGGAAGTCTGTTGTTAAGGGCTATTTAGGGATACCAATCCAGCTAAAGAGCACCCTCACGAACACATGCAAACTCGCACACAGAGTCAATGTGGAGGCGTGAATTCATTCCTCTCTCATGGAATGAGTTCACACCTAGGCCGAGGTCTTACATGAATTTCCATGGTGACATACAGGTGTGAGAAGCCTGGAGTCACAAAGCAGGGTCAAGTTAAGGACCATCCTCAGGGGACCGATAGCCATACAGTTTCTCTGGTGCTTCTAAGATTTGAACCTATGACCTTCTGGGAACAGCTGCAGATCCCCAACTCTCGAATCCAAAGACTGCATGAGATTCAATTATACAATCAGATGGGATAATTATCGTCATTCCTATGGGGAAATTGGGCAGTGTTCACGTTTCCCATCAACTGTCCATGACAGACACAGGCACACAAATCCAGGTGAGAAGAAACCTTGAGACAGAGCAGAGGGCCAGCAAGTTTCTGGCAGAGTAATCATACGATGCTTGGCCTTCAAAAGTCAACACAGAATATGCCATGGGAATGGACATATATCTTTAAAGAGAATATGAACCGGGCCTGATCACTTGCCCTGACAAATTGCTACCTCCCCCCCAACCCTCGTTACGTTTAATCACATTGTCGATTCAAGTTCAGAAGCTTCATTAGTTCCAGGTTTTCAGAGTGTGAACTTGTGTGACACCTTTAAAGGTACTGGGTACCTTGTTTCTTTATACCTTTCAGCACTTGCCCCTCAGAAAGTCTCTGCACAGCCCTGCTGTGTTTAAACTGCTCTGTTCAGAGTCACAAAGACGCTGCATATCTGCCAGACGACCAGGATGATCTACTCGAATAACACTAGACAATTAAAGAGACAATAAGCTGAGGCATAAAGCAAAATCCAGTAGCATACAGGCAACGTAAGTACAAGGTATGCTTTCAACACTTCAGCGTCTTGGTGCAAATGCCAGTGAAAGCTGCTTTTGAGTAAAAATGAAAATCATATATGCCATGAGGAACTCGTTCATGCATTTTATGAGCATGATTTGTGAGTGGTGTCAAACAGCTCTCCAATGAGTTTAAAATCCTTAACGCAAACCAAGCCCATTAGCAAAGACAAAAAGTAAACCTTTAATTTAAGAATTTGGATACCCAAACGAGGTGTTTGTAGTGCCCCATAAGATCAACTATCTTCACTTTAAGATCAAAGAATGTTAGTTTAATATCTAGAGCGGTTTGCCTGAGAAAAGGCAGTCATGAAGGGCTCCTCATGAGTATCCGGTGTTGAAGTTTAGTTAAAGATAAATGGTGCAGGGATGGTTTTCAGTTTCACTCACTTTTAGTTATGAGGAACTTTGAGAATGTCAGCAGCCTGCCATACGGAGTCTCCACCATAGAGCCGAACACAAGCAAGCAGGTAGAACCTCGATGTAACGTCTATCGACAGCCACACACTCCCTGTGTCTCTGGCCCTCATCCTGGCTCCACTGTGTTTCTTTATATTTCTGAATGTATGTACAACAAGGATAGCTTCTCTTCTTCTCCTCCTTCTTCACTTTTATTCGATCGCTTCACTTCCCTCACGAATGCAAGCCACATCTTGAGCAAGCCCCAAAGTTTCACACCTTATTCTGCGAAGAAAAAGTCATAAAACCACAAAATGGTTGACAAATAAAAATAGAACCTGAAAGTGGGTCTAGCATGTTTTTTGTATCTTAATAAAGAGGTTCACAAAAAAATTATACACACAAGTACGGAATATTATGCAGTATGATAATGATAATGATGATAATGATGATAATAATAATAATAATAATAATAATAATAAATAATACCAGTATTTTGCTATGAAACACAAATACGCATTCGTATTTCTCCATAGGCAAAGAGATCTATAGGCTGCTAATCATACAGTTTTTATGAGATCATGGAATTTATTGTGGCAAAATTCTTCCTGTTCCTCCATACAAAATGCATTTTTGGATGACTGAGATCATTCTTTTTACATTAGTGGGCTGCTTCCCCCTTTGGTTCATGATGTTCCTTTGGATTCAAGTAAAGAGAGTATTTTTGCTGGTTGGGGGTTTTTATTTCTGTGGCACCCATCTTATTCTGGCTGGCTTTCTTGTATCTTTGGGGTTGTTCTGTTTTTTGGACGGCCTTTTGCTAGGCAAGTTCTAGTCTCCTGCTACAGGGAACAGGGTGTCTGACCATGCTGTTAATGCCAGAGTTCCATCTCACCAAACAGGCCCAAACTGAACGTATAAGTTTCATTCAGGTGCCCCTCAGTACATGGTGTCTACGTCTGAGAAGGTCAACTTTGTACCGTCAGGCCATAACATACAGTTCTAATTATAAAACCAATGTGGTTTAACAAATCAAAGTCAACCTTTTTGTTGTTTGGCGTCAGAAGGGACTTTCATTCCTTTTCATGGTGGCCACTTTGAAAAGTGGCTTTGGAAACTTAAGCATCATAAAACAGCAGACAGTTCTACAGATCTTGGCTGTCTATAGTTTCATCGTTGTTTGTTTAACCAGACTTTTTCCACAACACAACCAGACAACAACTTAGCATGGGAAAGATGTCCATATGTCTTTTCGTCGATCTCTCGTATCCGTCTTGACTCAGAAGGTGAATATCCTTTGGGATGCCCAGATTTCATTGCTTTGACGACTGAGTGGACTCACGCTGCACTCCCTTAACCTGGAATGATTACGCTTTTTCAGGCTACGATATCAGAATATGGTTTACTTCGAAAGAATTTCCAATAATGAGCAGAAACAATTTTATCTCTGTTCATGTAACACAGTCTTTTCTCGACAGTGTGCATAGGGGTGCTCTAAATATTAACTACTATGAAAATTTAAAGCAGATTTAAATGAATGAATTGTCTGAATTCATTTTTTCTTTACACATATATATTTGTGTGTACGTGTATATAGCATGTTTTAAATATTTATGCATTATGTGAATGTACATCTTTCTTTACAAGTGGAGTCCTCACCTTCAATTTTAATGATGCCAGAAAGGCTTGATGTGTCTCAGAAGACCACTAAAAACACAAGGGAACAAACCTCACATGTGCATTTATATGACACACCTGGGAGTTAATAAAAGTCGGACGTCACGCTTGTTAGAAACAACTGAGGGCTGTATTTGAGTACTGGGCCTCAAAGGAGATTTCCTTTTGCTTGGTTTTACATCTCCTTCCCCCAAACCCTGCGCAGCAGAAAACATCTCACTGATATCTCAGGTCTAGCAAACAGCAAAGGCCATGAGTTTGAAATGATGAGCATAATGCAGCTTCTATATGATGTCTTCTCTGCTCTTTTCTTCTCGTTGATTCAGAGTATAAACAAGCCTGTTGGTGTTTCCTAACAGGAAGCAGAACACCGAGGGGCAATGAAAGGGTTCAGGGTTTTCAAAACACAGGGAGAGGGTACTGGAAGGCAATACTGGTTGCTGGGGAATATTATTTTGGCTTTGGAGTGGATTCCTAACCATATTCAGGCACTTTGGATGTCAGAAACAGAAAGTATTAACTAGAACAACATGGCTGTTGAGGAATTTTAACATGAGCTTGAATGGTGCTTGCTGTGCACTGATTTAACCACAGAAAAGTTCTTATTTAAAGTATTTTTTTCCAATAATGGGACAGAGGTCTCAGAGGGACCAATCAATTAGATCCATAATCGTAAAAAGAAATACTAGAAAAAAAAATCATGTGGAAAAAAACTCCTAACAAAAGCTTTTCTGCAGAGAAGCCTGGCTGAAAATATCTTGCATTCAGGAACTAAAAACCCCTGCATTAGTGACATTTGGTAGGAAAGATTTAAAAGATTCAAATGATAATTGGCAAACATGCATTTGGATCTAGTAAAGCTCAGGAAAATGAGAGGAGAGATTATTCTCTACGAACATGAGCCCTGGGCACTATTTGGAAAAAGAAAAAACAGTGCGTTAGTACCCATGCAATAAATCTCACCTTTAGTGAAATTCATCCCATGGGTGTAATCAAAAAAACATGGGGGTGGTGGTGGTGGTGGTGGTGGGGGGGGGGTTAATGCGGTAGGAAAAATGTCCGTCGTGTTGATTTAGGGCAAGAAAGGCAGCAGAATGACGTCCTGGTCTCTGACTGGGATGCTGGACCTGGGACGTC